>JAULBY010019776.1:0-19184 GCA_032358315.1 Ophiocytium majus | reverse complement strand
GCCCGACTAAATACCCGTAGTATGTACTTGGTGCCCACATGCCCCCATGTCTCCATGACTAATACACAAACTTCAACCAACGCGCACATGCAAAAACTTTCAATAACATCAACCGTGTGTGACAGCAGTGATGGCGCGCGAATTGATGTGCCGACAGTGCATTTAAGCGGGTGTGTGTCAACCTCAGCGAGAGAGACACGTGCGCGTCAGTGCCCTTCCCCCCACTGGCTCACCCGCAACGCCCAGCCTCCAGCAACGCGACGCCAATGTCGACTAACGACGCGCCTGCTCCCAGGCTCAACTTGCTGGGCCGGCATGACCGGCGCACATCTGGCTTCGCACCTAACGACTTCGAAGGCTGGTTCGAAGGATGCCTCAGAGCTGACAGCGTCAACCTGGAGTCGCAGATCTCGTTCGCCTGGCGCAAGGAGAGGGAGGCCAGCGCGCAGCAGCTTGGCGCCCCCCTGGACCAGCCCCGCCGGCATAGCCAGCCGCAGAGCCTGAAAACGGTGGAGGAGAATGGGGGAGGAGGCAACACTTCAGCTGCGCCACAGATGGACCGGCAGCGCAGGCGGCGCTCGCAGCTGGCGGGGTGGGATCGCGTCGGAGACCCAGTTGCCGACGCGGCCATCAAGGCCCTCAAGGACGCTGGAGGTGGCTTTACTCTCGCCAGGCTGCGCGAGCTCGGTGATGCGGGCAATGCCGACTGCGCCGCTCTCCTGCGGCAGTATGATGCCGTGCCCAGCTGGGTCGACTGGGACGCGGTCGAGAGCGGCCAGCTCGCCTTCCTGAAGCGTGGCGTGGGGTGCGCCGTGTCGCTGCTGTACCTAGCCCTCGTGGGTGGCATGGGGTACGAGGAGCTGACGACCGTGTTGGCCTGCACGGGGCGACTGACGGAGTCCCACAAGGTCACGTAAGTGCACACGCTGTCAGGGATGGCCAGCAGCAGGCGTTGTGGATGATTCGTCCATTCAGAGTGTGCACCCAAACTTGTGTGGATAAGTTGTTGCTGGGCGACTTCCGTCAAGAAAAAACACTTGAAATGCCATAAGCGCACGAAGGTCAGGTGCCTGCACTTGCAGAGCTTCAGTTCATAGAGCAGCTCCAGCGGCCGCCATCTACGCCGCAAAAGATGACTTCTGTTTGAAGTGGACGCAGGCTCCATAATATCTGGTTGGTGATTGGTGACTGTAGCATGTACATATGTGTGAGTGCTTGCCAGAGGACGCATTGCCGTTGCGTTGAAAAGCAACTTAGTGCTAGGTGAGTAACACAGATGCAGCAAGTGGTTCCGAGCACGCATGTGACATTCAGAACTCACACGCCGGCTGCTTGCTTGGCATGGCGGGTGCTGCTGGGGTAAGGTGTCTCACTGGAACCTTTTTTGTGCGCGCATTGCTCTCGGTGACACACTGCATGCTACCGCCACTGCCGCCGTCGCGCACGCATGGCAGCCGCCGCCGCATCTACGAGACTGCGAGCATGGTCTTGGACTGTGTGCAAGACCCTGCAAACCTGCGGCCCGGCGGCAAAGCCACGACCACGCTGCTGGAGGTGCGGCTGCTGCACGCGCGCGTACGCGCCATGGTGCTGAACAGGGCTGATGTGCGGGCCAAGGTTGCGGACGGCGGCACCGTGCCCATCAGCCAGGTGCAGCTGTCCCTCGTGCTCCTCGCCTTCTCCGTCATGGTCCTGATCGGGCTGGGGCGCCTCGGCATGCGCGTGCGCTCCAAGGAGCAGCTCGACATGATGCACATGTGGTGAGTGGACATATGGAATGGATGAGAGTGTGCACATTGGCGGTTCGGGCTCGACGGGCGCGTACTTCAACTGTCGGGTGTGGCCACAGTTGCACCTCCCATCAGACAAGCTCCAGCTTTGAAGAAAGCCTGTGACCCAGAGCCCAGCACGTTGCACCAGCAGTAGCAGTGCCGGCTTTCCACTGGGGCCGCATGCGCACTCGTGGTTGACGAGCCTGGACTGAGTGTTATGCGCAGCGTTGCGCCCTGAAAATCACCAACTTGAAGTTGAGCTTCATTCTTTTTGGCATGCATGACTGGCAGCATGCACAATGGAGCAGGTGTAGGCCTGCTGTGGCCAACGCCGCACTGCAGAGGTTCCCATGTTGTACCAGCTGGCTGTCCAGCGTTGTGCCACTCCATGTAGTTGCATAGTGATGGGTCACAGTGTGGGTACATACACATACTTGAAGTTTGTGTCTTTTTTAACATTTGACGC
Source organism: Ophiocytium majus (assembly GCA_032358315.1). NCBI lineage: Eukaryota > Xanthophyceae > Mischococcales > Ophiocytiaceae > Ophiocytium > Ophiocytium majus. The sequence goes on along the minus strand of JAULBY010019776.1, from coordinate 16,946 downwards.
ATGTGTTGAAGTTGTTCTTATGTGACGCTCTGGAGCTCCTTCCGCTGTGGCACGAATTGCACCACAGCCCACTCATACCACTCATGTACCTTTGTTTCAGCTCAAAATGTACAGCAGCGCGGGCTGTTTTTCTGTGGAAGATGAACAGTTGAACAGAACATGGTGAACTGTGTAGCAGCGCACAGCGCTGCAGCGACGCTGCGTGGCGCCAGTGGTGCTTCTGCAGAAGGGTTACCGCTTGCTGCTGGTCATCCTTGCATGTGGGGTAGAATGCGTATGCCGTGTTGTGTGTACACAATAATGTTACGGCGTGTGTATACGCCGTGTCACCATTGGCGAGTGTGACATTTGTACACCTCGATCAGTGTCGATGGATATACATGTCATGGAGCACACGTGCGCCAAGCTTGGGAATGCCCAAGGGACCAGGGCGCAAAAGCACAGACACAGGCGCAACCTCCACACACACCGCGCACACGCCGCCATGTGACAAGCTCAAGGCCTTCGAAAGCACAGACACAGGTGCAACCTCCGCACACACGGAGCACACGTCGCCATGTGACGCGCTCAAAGCCTGCGGTGCATGCATGCGTGCTGCTGCCGCCACTGCTGCAGGCGCCTTGTGGGCTACTACCTGGGCATCCACGACGCGTGCAACTCGTGCACAACCGCCGACACTGCAATGGCCCTGCTCAGCGCCTCTTGCCACAACCAGTACAGGTGACGCAACTTTCACCGCAATGGGTGCTCTGCCATCCGCGCTGCAGCATGCCCTTAGTGTGGTGTCACACTGCCCGGTCCGCACCGGTACCCCACGCGCTGCAACGCTGTTCGAAGCTGTAGCAGCCACTCTTGTCCGTACCAGCACTTCACAAAAAGTAGGCACGGCCTGCTCAGTGCCTCTTGGCCAGCAGCAGCGTTCATGGCACAGCCACTTACATCCTGATGCGTGGCTCTGCAGATAGTTGCACCATGCCAGTCAAGCGGGAGCTCACAATATACATGTTTTTCGAAGTATATGCACGTGCACTTCACTGTATATGCATGTACTTCGAAGTACCGGTATATACTTCTGGTATATACTTCAGAAGTACCTGTCAGCCCATGCGCGCACAAACCCCGGCTGAGGAATGCACACACTCCCGCCCGCCGCTCCCGAGCCTCAGGCCCAGCGCCCAGTGCAGCGCCGTCGCCAACCACCTGTTGGAGTCCCTGGCGGTCACTGGACCCCTCGCCGGCCCTCTGTGGCTGCACCGCGAGGCGGCATGGGTTCTCATGGGCCCGGCTATGGCCGAGCGCATTGGCATCTCCCCCCCATTCGACGGCAAGGGAGAGCCGCGTGGGTGGCTGCAGCACGCTCTGGCGGCAGGCGCCCGCCGCATCGGCTGCAGTGTGACCTGCTTCAGCGTGTACTGGGCGCTGTGGCTGGGCGGGTGGGTGGCGACGTCGTGCAGGGCGGGGGGGTACGTGATGGCGCGCTTGAATGGCGCGGCAATGGGCGCGGTGGTGACGCTGGGGCTGGAGGGCAAGAGGCCCAAGTATGAGCTGTGGCTGCCGCCCGGGCATGCTTGAGCGCGTGCGTGCCTGGTTGGCTGGTGGTCAGCTGGTGGTGCCACAGTGCGCGGCTGGCGGACCGGCGCCAACCATGTTATGGCACATATTTCGGAGTATACTTGAAGATACTTCGGAAGTATACTCTACTGTAGCACTTGTGGGTCGCATTGACCGGTGATACCTTGATCGAGTGTAATACTTTGGAGGTGATGATGTGGCCTCGTACTTAGGCCATGCTTGAGAGTCATTGCACGTAGGGCGTCACATGTAGGCGTCATACTTCAACTGCTATATCTGAGGGCCAAACGCCATCCCATATTTGCAGGTACCTACGTAGTGCTTGCAGCGCATACACCCAAGATTCAGGGTCGGTGGGGTTCTGCTACCGCCGTGACATCACCCCCATCTCGCATCCACCCGACTTAATGCTGCGACGGCTTCGTGGCCCAGTGGGGCTCAGCCCAATTATGGAAGCCGCGTACCAGCGTCAGCACCTCAAGTTGCAGTAAACCGGCAGCCCAAAGTAGAAGGGCAATGATGGTGCCGGAACCAGTATGGTGCCGGCACCCAGCGAGCGCCGCCCCAAAAACAATGTACCACACAACTTCTGTCTCTGTGACTAATACTACAAACTTCAACATGATCAAATCGGTGTGCTTGCTGCCATGGCATGACGGCGCGACTGCACTCGCAGTCGGAGCAGGCGCACTACTTGTCACCGACGACCATGCGCGTGCGATGCTGCAGCCGGTGCCAGCGCACTGTGACGGCATCGTTGTCATGATTTTGCCGGTTGCCACTCCAGCGTTCGCTCGAGCGCAAATGTGCGTCGCGCTGCACGATGCTGGCACGGACCCGTCTACTGGCCATGCTCGCTCGCATGACTGACTCGCAGATGGCCTTTACGCCGCTGCGTCTATGTGGGCCGGCGCGCGCCATGTAGCTCGCGCGAGATGTCGAGCCGGCGGAGGCCGGCGAGGAGCTGCAGTGTGGCGACACGACGGTGCTCTGCACGCTGGCGGCTGTGGTGCAGGACCTGGTGTGCGCCAGCGGCCGTGGCGGCCGTCGTGCACACCGCGCGGGGGTTGTGCCGGCGCCAGCCGCACCACCCGGACCGTCCCCGCGACGGTGCAGAGCGGTTGCGCGCGCGCGACGGCGCACCACGTTTCGCCGCGCGCACCTTCAAGCACGTGCACGCGCGCTGTACAGCATGCGCGCCTGCGGCGACAGCGGCAGCACTGCCGGACCTGCTGCCCCAAGCGTGGTGTGGGACCTGGTCGCCGTCGGCAGCAGCTACCGCCCGCGACTGCAAGGTGGCGCCCTGCTGGCGCAGGTGCTCGTGGCGCTCCCCCAGGCGGATGACGCCTGCCCAGAACGTACCCGGGAACGGGTAGCGGGCGCGGCGGTGGGCGCGACGCCTGGCACGGTCAAGCGCCACCGCCAGGCGGCGCTCTCGCTGCACCGGGACACGGCGGCAGCGCACGAGCTGCAGCGCGCCGTCGAGGCCGTTGCGGACGACGACGCCGTCGGGCGCCGGACTGGATGGGGCTAGCGCGATGGCGCAACCACGTGTCAACCCCCCCTCCCCTGTTTCACGGCGGTCCAGGCTCTGACGACGCAGTGGTCCCCTCTCTTTTCGCACGGGTACGGTACCTCAAGTGGGAGGTTGGGCCGGGCAGTTGTACGGATCCCGCCCCGCCCACGGATCGCGTCAAGTAACATGGATCTGCAGAACGCTCGGCAGCTTTGCTGCAGCACCAGCAGCAACACCATGTGCTGCTGCACTGCGCAACCTAGGGTCACCTGGCACTTGCCCTGCAGCAGCAGCGGACGCACTGCGCAACGACATCAATTGGCACGATGTCTGCGGCAGAAGGTGGGCACCCACCCCTGATGATTGATGATTGAAACCTCGTTACATGCAGCGCGGGCACTGTGTGAGCTTCTGGTCTGCTGTGCTTCGTCAGCAGCGCGCGCACATGCTGCAGTTGGGCACCAAGGCGCTTCTACAGAAACGCGGCGGCAGCAGCACTTCGACTCCCTCTGTCGCTGGCCACGGCTACGCGCTGCATGGACACCAGATGTGCAAGTTTGCCGATTACTCCTTGGCAAGCGCGGGTACTTCGGCTCACTGTCATCAGAGGCGGCACAGTCCCGCTCACAGCTGATACCTTTGCCGGAGAGTAGTCCTGCTGGTTGTGAGAGGGGCTTGCTGCTGCCTGCCTGCTGCAGTGCAACACGGGCTATTATTTGTGCTGTTGGCAACAGTGCTCCAGTAGCACTCACTCCAAGCAAGCAGTTTGGTGCATCCTTTGCCGTCCAAGTGCCTTGTCCACCACTTACAGCATCAGCTGGGCTGTACACACCACTATATTATCGTCCCTGTTCCGCAACAGCGCAGGAGCAGCAGCCAAAAGACGAAACCATCACTACTGTAGCATGACCGCAGCAGCACATAGTGCCATTCACTGCCAGCACCACCACCGCCGCCGGTTTTCCACGGTTATCAATCTCACGCGCAACTTTCTTGGGCGCCTTGTCTCATGCCTGTACCCCATCAGCACCGCCACCACCGCCGGTGATCGCAGCTGAAGCCATGACGGTGCCAACGGTGGTGCCAGCGGCGCCCCTGCAGCCAGGGAGCTGTGCACTCTGTGCTCAGCGCAAGAAGAGGTGTTCGCGCACAGAGCCCTGCACCCGCTGCCACAAGAAAAATGTGCCGTGCGTGTATGACATGGTGGGTGGGTGGGTGAACACACACCCATGCTGTGACTGTCGACTGCTGATATAATTTTCTCATGAAGGCATCGATACCTTCATTAAGTTCATTACATCGTCTGCACAGAGGCTTGCCGTTCGCATGTACTTGTGTGGCGCCTAGCCTCGCTTGGCCAGCCACCTCGCGCAGGCTGTTGAGCTCACATGCATCATTTTGTTTGAGATCACATTGCACCAACAGTTGCGCCTGCAACCGCCGCTGTAATCCCACCCAGGTACCCAGCGTCTGCGCTAGCCTGAGGCCTCAACATTCTTGTTGCAGCCGCCGGCTCTGAACCATTGCTGCCGCCTCATTTACCCACACACATACATCAAAGTATGTGTACTTCAGGAGTGTACTTCGATGTAAACAGTATTATACTACTGTGGCACTTCACTAGTATGTATATACTAGTAGCATACACGTATGAAACCTCATCAGGAGCGAGAAACCCCAGGCCTCCCCACCGGTAGGGTTGTCACCCTGCGACACACAAAGTATAGACCTGCCAACTACCCCCGGCTCCGCTCCCCACCGCAACACAAGCTGCGCTACAAACGCCTGCGCGAGGGCTTTGCCCACAAACGCACTTATATGTACATACAAAGTATGATAGTATACACATACACGTACACATACGTGAAACTGTAGGTGCCGTCACCCTCCCATGTATGAAGTATAATCCTGCCATCTTCTCGCCGCCTCCGCTCCCCACCACTGCAGAAGCAGCGCTACAAACGCCTCCGCGAGGGCGCAGCGCCCCCCCCCCCCTACCACACCCGCCACCCCACAGCCGCAGTGGCAGTGGCTGGCCCCCTTGGCAACAGCGGCGCCGCGGCTTAGCCCCTCACCAGCCACGGGCCTGCTGGGCATGAGGGAGAATGGGCAGCTGCAGGCGTTTCTGCGGGCGTGCTCTGGGATGAACCTGCTGTGCGTGAGCGACCTGCAGCGCGGGCTCGCGGGCGCGGGCGTGGAGAGAGCCATGCTATGGGGCGCCGTCGCCTACGGGGCGTCGATGCAGGTGCACTTCAACTTCAGTTGAACACATATAAAATGTGTCATATTTGAGAAGTTGAAGTAGGTGGAATGCTGCCGTAGTGCTGTGTTTCACATCGGCGGCATTCTTTCACGGTTTTGTGTGCGGGCGCTCGTTGCCTGTGGGGCGTCGCTGCAGGTGCACTTCAAGTTCAATACTTGAAGTTATTGATGTTTGAAGTATGGTGGCAATGTGCGCGCGCGTATGGGGCAACCCATTCTGCGGGCCGCATTTGCCAAGTTGAGGTGTGCTGCTGCATTTTGGGAACTTCAACTTGGAGTTGAACTTGCTCTTTGCTGTGGCCTGTGTGTGAGGTGCCGCCGGACCGCTACCACGTGATGGGCCTGATGCGCCAAAGCAGCCGAGCAAACGGGTTGGCGGCACCACAGCTGAGCCCCCAGTCATTTGGTTGTGCTCTCCGCAGCTGCTGCCAGTGTAACTTCAACTTCGCGATTTTAATTTTGTGGACCGCAGGGCGGCGCGGCTGCAGGCCGGGCAGAAGCGTATGCACGTCGCGCCCGCCAGTGCATAAAGGCGTGCCCGGGCGAGGCAACCTCTCAGATGGTCAAAGCTCTGCTCGTGCTGTGTGATATTCACGCGACGCTGCACGAGTTTGACAAGTGAGTGACGATACCTTTCAAGCATGTGTAATAATAACATTGGGTATACATATGTATGGTACAACTATACTGCAAGTAATTATTGATGCCATGCAATGCACTTCAAGTACACGTAGACGTAATATGGCACGTGTGTGGGTTTACACGCCAATGCACAGCAGTCAAACAATTGGCGCGATCCATGTCAGCCGCAGCAGCAGTCCCGTGACTTGAAGTCAAGGACAGTAGGAATGATCTACCTGGTACTTGCAGTCATGTAGAATTATGTACTTGAAGTACATGCGTTTATGTGTAGGTGCGCATGCCACTGCACGGTGGTAAAACCGTTGGCGCGATCCACGTCAGCGGCAGCAGCAGTCACGCCGATGCCTGTGATGGGCAGCCGCTGGTGGCGTGAGGCATGTCAATGTGTGCCAGCGGGTGCTGGCCCTCACCCCAAATGTACTTGTTGTGGTCACATGCTGCGCGTAAGTCTCATCACACACACTTGCAGCACTATCATGCTGTTTGGAGTGTCGCACCAGACACCAAGGAAGAGATTTGAATCACATACTACTACTTGTAGTACTTCTGATGTGACAGGCACATGCAGCACATGCAGTGCACTTGAAGTCATGCAACGCACTTGAAGTCCGCTTGTCAGGGGTGCGGGGGGGTGGTCAGCATGGCAGTTGTGCCCATGTTGCACCAAACATGCAGCGCACTTGAAGTCCGCTTGTCAGGGGTGCGGGGGGTTGGTCAGCTCGGCAGTTGTGCCCATGTTGCACCAAACATGCAGCGCACTTGAAGTCCGCTTGTCAGGGGTGCGCGGGGTTGGTCAGCATGGCAGTTGTGCCCATGTTGCACCAAACATGGACAATGAGTGAGTTGAACACAAGGCACTCTCGATGCCGATGCGCTGAAGAAACAAGAGAGAACACACCTTGTCCATAGTCTAGCAGTAGTGAGCAACGTCATAAAAGCAGTACACCTGCAGTTACTATTGAGGGGCTTATAACCCCACATCGGCACCTGGCACTGTGGCTGTGCGTTGCAGGTTCAACCGGTACTTTGGCCTCGCACTGAAGCACTCGCGTGCGCTCACCAGCTCCCAACAACGGGGCGAACAGCAGGCCACCGGGCAGTCAGCGGAGCGGGATGCGCCCGACGACACATGGTTCATGGTGCAGGCAAGTCGTGGATGTGGCATGCGGCATGCATGCAAGTGTTGTGTGCAGGGTTGTGGACGGGGCCATGTCGCATGCACCTTCAGGCGCAGAGTCAAAGGCCATAGACGGAACCGTGTGACACGCACTTGTAAGCATTGTGTCAAGGGTTTTGGATGGGGCATATCGCATGCATTTGTAAGCGCAGAGTCAAAAGTCGTGGGCGCGGCACGTGGAATACCGCATGTGCCATGCATTCAAGCGCTTTGTCCAGAGTCGTGGATGGGGCATATGGCATAGGCTTGTTCCAGCTGAGTCACAGGTCGTGGACGTGGCAAGTGGGTGACATGTACTCAAGTGCTGTGTCAAAAGTTGTCGGCGTTTTGCCTCCCCCCCCTCCTACCCCAAATATGTGTGCCATAGGGCATGGGCGTGCATTCTCATGATCCCCGGGCGCTGCCTCTGCTGCATCAGCCGGCATCTCATTGTCCCAGCCTGCGGCGCGTGCAGCAGCACTACCTCCGTTGCTTGCAGCTGTAGGAAGTGAGCACTGCTGCACACGCGTCCCCCTATTGGGCTCGCAAAAACTGCTCAGCCTTCAGCGTGATCGCTCCATGTGCCATAGAGCATGGGTGTGCATACTCGTGAATGCTGGGGCGCGTGCGCGTGTGTGAGCTGGTGCTGCGTTCCACCGCTCCTTTTTTTTGCGGCGCCTTGCAGGTGCTGCACTTTTTCCAAACCATGCTGGCCGCCGACATGCAGCCCCACACGCCGCAGGAGGAGGAGGAAATGTACTCCAAAACACTGGGCGTCGCACCTTCTGAGGAGTGAGTACTTCTGCAAAACGCCGCGGTATTCCAGCCAAACCTATAAAATGTATAGGAAAGAAAGTGGAGTTTACACCAATACATCGTAACCAGAAATCTGCCCGGGCCGCGGAAAGCGCTGTGCACATGGTGTACGCGAGTGGGGAAAGCATGGTCGACCATGCTGCCCCCTGTTGCTAGCCGACAAGATCGCGATGCTCAGCGCTATGCACTCAATGTAGGCAAAGCATGTGGCTACAGCACTACTAATGGACTAAGTACCACACTGCGTTTTCGTGCCGCGCCGGCATCATGTTACTCAGCTGTGCTTGGCTGCGTCTGTTGCCAAGTGTGTGTGTCTCTGATCCCAATGCTGCTGAGCCTTTCATGTGCAGCGTTAGTGTGCACACGGCAGCCTTTCGTGGCACTAGGGGGCAATGTCTCCTTGCAATTGCTGGTTGCATGCCTGGACTGGTTTGGGGCATGTCGCATTTGCTCAGCAGTAAACATGAGCACGTGTGGGGCTGTTGCCCGCGGCAGCCGCACTCGCTGTTGGACAACGCGAGCTGTTGAAAGCACATGTAGGCTGGGCCAGCAAACACAACCGATGAACAGTGTTGCCATTTTACAGCGGAGCTAGTGGCTGACGTGGCAGCTGTTTCGTGCCGTTTTTGGGGTGCTGTGCACGACCAGCACAGTGCCTTTGAGTGCAGCACCACCAGCTGCAGCCTCTTGCACCCCCCGCCCCCTTCCCCTTACACTGAGGCTCACAGGGCAGATGCTGCTCAGGAAGCTAAGCCTCATCCTCCTCTCATCATTTACGGTGCCACATGTTGCCCTGCCTGCCCGTTGCTGCCGCGTGGCGTGAGAGCGCAGGGCGCCTGAGGCAGCGGGGCCCCCCCATGCCACGGCCGACTTGCAGCAGGCGCCAGATGCAATCATGGCCTGCTACGCCCCCGACATCCACGGGATGCCGTCCTACAGGCGAGTTCAACTTCAACTTTGCAGCTTCAACCTGCCTGCCCTACTCTACCCACTTTGCTGCGGCCGTTTGGCAGGCCCGCCCTGCTGGCAGTTGCAAGTGCTTGCGAGCCATTACACGCCGCTAGACAGCTGTGCACACACAGAACAGGCAGCATACGATTGTGTGTGCGGGGGGCGGGGGGGGGGGGGGCTGTGATTCCATGCTCGCAACTGATGCAATGGTACATGGTCCCCACCATGTACTTCCCTCTTGAAGTATCATACTGGCAGGGAGGGGGCTTGATTTCGGCGCGCTGCGGCAGCTCCTGCGCGCTCCCCGGATCCCTGATACTGCTGAAAGTGTGCTCCTAGCGGTGTGGCCAAACGCCGCCAGAGTGCCTGGAGGGGTAGCTTGCACCTCACTGATCTGTCTGGCCCAGAGACGCACTGGCTGGGCCTCCGGAGAGGCAGAATTAGATGGTTTGTAAACAACCTGCATGTGGATGGCAGCAGCGCTTGTGTGTGCCCCCTATGTGGAAATGCACTGACAGGGTGGCTGTGTCGTGTGTGTGGTGTGTTGCTGCAGTCCCGCTGCGCTGCAGGCTTTCTTGCAGGAGCATGGCCACCTGCGGCCGCACGAGGTCAGTCAAACTATAACTTCAACACTGGAAGTAGTCAGTAGAACGTCAAGTACTTGACGTGTGTCTATGCTTCACTGGCAGTGCCCCAGTGCAACTAACTTCATATACATGTGTATGTAAAGCACGTTCATGGCTGACACAGCAACTGTTGCAGGGGCACATGCACTCGTGCCGCATTTCGGCGCCAGTTCTGCCTGCCGCACCACGCGCCAGCCGCCACCTGTGTTGTTGTCGGCCTGCGCTTAGCTGTGGCAGCAGCGCCGAAACTGCTTACTTCAACTTCAACGCAGCCCCTCGAGGTGTTACTGGTGGAGAGGGGGCATGGGGGTGTGTGCACAGCTTCTGCCGCGTGGCACACGCACACACACCACCCGCTCACAACAAGCTGACAAGGTATCTGGTGCCACGGCAGCCGCCATGCAGCCTGTCAGCACAGGTTCCTTCGCGCTAACGGCTGCCGCCATTCATGTGACAAGTGCCTTGCAAAGCGCTGCTCCTGCCACCGTGCTCCCTGTCTGAAAGGCGGCTGGTGCTTCATCAACGGCTTTGCACCCGTCCCAACGGCCCGTGGCGTGGTGGCCGGCCCTAGCCACATCCAGCTTGAGACGTGGTGCCCTTATGTGGTCGCTTTCCACCTCACCACGCAGGCCATCAGCCTTTGTGCCTTGCAGCGTGCCTTAAGTGCGCCCTGAGCCCGCCAGACGACCGTTATTTGCCCCGGAAAAGGGGCAGCTTGTGTGCATACCGGGGCAGGCATCGCCTGCGTGCTGTTTTATGGCGAACTCCTGCCTCTGGGCAACAACCATTCTTCACAGCAGCGCGGCAGGCGCTGTGACATGGTGATCACTGCCCAGAGGCAGGAGGTTGCCATAAACCAGCACGCAGGCGCTGCCTGCCCGGCGATGCGCACAAGCTACCGCTTCCCCTGGGCCCATGCCAGTGACGGCCGTCTGGCGTGCTATGGGGCGCCCCTAAGGCAGGCTCCAAGGCAACGACAGCGCATGTGCTGCGCTGCTGGCATGCCCGGTGGCACACCTGTGGCTGTGCAGTAGACACACCAGTAGAAGCGCGTGTTGGGCACAAGGCTGACGGCTTGAGGTGGAAGACGAATGCCTAGAGGCGCGCCAGGCCTCCAACTGGATGTGGTCAGGAACAGATAGCGTGTGTCGCGAGCCTGCGGGGCGGGTGCGGGGGATGAAGCACCAGCCGCCTTTTCGACGGGGAGCGCGGCAGGGAGTAGCGCTTTTGCAAGGCGGTTGACTGGTGGCGGCATGTGGCGGGGGGGGGCGGCGACGCTGCCAGACTGCATGGCGGCTGCCATAGCATCGCGCGTACCTGGTTGGTTTGTTGCGAGCGGGTGGTGCGTGTGTGTGCCGTGCGGTGCAAGGTGCACCCTGGTGTGCTGCGTCCACCAGCTCTTGCAATGGAGTCACGTTGTAGGAAGCTGCTGTTAGTGCTGAGCACAGGCCGCTGCGCAAGCCCCCACCTGGTATCACAACACAACACGCCATGTGCCAGTTGTGGGGCAAGCTTTGGCGGCGAGCTGTTTTTGCAAGGGTGGCCTGAGCGGCAAAATCAGGTGTCCTGCTGCGGTCAGCATTGTGGGCGCGCGGTGCGCTTGAGACAAGGCCAGTCGTCATAACAGCTCTCATATGACAAACGCTGGGGTGCAAGCCTGCACGGTGCTGCTCAGTGCAGGCTGTTTTGAGGAGAGCAGGCGGTCGCGGTGGCTGAGCATTGGTGGCAGAATTAGCAAATGGCACGGTGAAGGCAGTCTGGTATTGTGCTGCTCCGCCAGGCGGGTTTGGGCGCGCGATAGAATACCTCGAACTATACTCGAAGTACAGCACATGTACTACATAGTATGTAGTATACCTCAAAGAGTATCTACTGCATTCAGCTAAACTATGCAACGTCGCCTTCGCCGCACTGCCGGGCATTTTGGCCACCGCTGTCCCAGCCTGCATGCGCGTGCAGGCAACACTGCCTCTGTGACCGGCGGCTGCAGGAAGTGACCACTTCTGCGCGCCCCTGTGGTAACTGCGCTCACACACAAGCTGTTCGGCAGCAATGGCACAGCGCCCATTTCCCCAAGCACAACAGCCCCCCTACCGTGCTGTCAAAAACTGCTGCGCTGATGGCAGGATTACCCTTGCTGTTGCGTGCTTGAGCCCACACTGTCTGCCCATCAGGCGCGTGCGCTGGTGCGCAACAATATGGTGGCCTCTGCGCTCACTGCTCTGGGGGAGCCAGAAGTGGATGCGTGTCGGGCGCAGGTTCTGGTGTGCGCCGCCACCAGCAACAAGCGGCTGCTGCTGCCCGCGTGCCTCGCCCTGGATTACCGGGTGACCCAGGTCGGGACTCTACTGCGCTGAGCACAGGGCAGTAGCTGCGTGGTTAATGATTTACTTGAAGTAGTATGCTGCCCCACTGACACACTTTGAGTATACACTTCAGGTACAGCACAGTACTACTACGTTGTTCATCATTATGTTATGTGCTCGGATTGCCTACCTGAAGCACGCATCATGATCCAACCTGCCAGCTTTGGGCTGGACTTCCGCCCCAGCGACGCGGTAGCTGGGCCCGGCTAACTTGTGCTTCTGAAGTACTGCATAATACCTCAGTACTTCAAGTGAAGTACTGCGTAAGTTATACCGGCAGTTGTCTCCCCTTCTCAGGCAGTGCACATGAAGTCCCTGGCCCAGCCACGCGCAGCACATAATAGGCTTGTTGGGCACTCATTGATTAGGTTCTCACGTCGGTTGTTTGGGCGGCTGTGGCGTTGGTTTCTTGCTCGAGTTTTGTACGGGTACTTCATAAGTAGGAATAAACCGTGTGTCCGTGTGTTTGCCGTCGGTGTCTGCAATTTGATTTCTTTACAGCTCTCACAACAGCTGCTAAGCAATCCATCTGAGCCCCCTCTCCCCCCCCCCCCTCCCCCCCCTGCGCCCTGCAGCTGCTGCACATGTCGCTGATGGCGGGAACGCCACAGGCACGGGCAGCGCTGCGCAGCGTGGGTGCGCAGGTGCGGGTGATTTTGGAGCGGGTGGTGGAGGGGCTGGGAGAGGCCTCTTTGGTGAACCCGGGGTTCAACCAGCTGCTGCTGCTCACAAATCTGGTGGTCCTGCGGCTGATCACACGCGATGAGGCAAGATTTTATGGGAGGAGTTCGCTTTGTCGCTTGCGCTTGGTGGTGGTGGTGCCCCATGTAGTCACTGTGGCGGTGGCTTTGCTGCGTGTTTGGAGCAGGTGATTCAGGGCCATTGCTGCTGCGTTCCGGTGCCGCAAATATACGTGGCCATTGACATGTGCTGGAGTGGCCGTGCCATGCAGCACACACACAACCTCTCGTGCCTGGTGCGCGCGTGACCGTCCCCGCCTGTTGCCTGGTAGCATGCCACTGCTGTGAAGCGGCGCTCCATACCCGTGCAGTGAGCAGACACTGAAGACCCACCAGTGATGCAGTGTGAGCGGCGCCTCAGGCGCCTGCCAACACAAGTGCTGATCGGTGCACTGCCGTCTGCTGCTGCTGGTGCTGCTGCCGCCGCCGCCGCCGCCGCCGCCGCTGCTGCTACTGCTGCTGCTGCTGCTGCCTCTGCTGCTGCTGCTGCGCCTGCTGCTGCCGCCGCTGCTGCTGCCGTTCTGGTGTTGCTGTTGCCGTTTTCTACTGGTCCTGCGCCCCCCTGTTTGCACGGTGCAGGAGGCGTGCGTGTCCGCACTTCGGAGCCTGATACGGGTGCTGCGCGAAGGCCCGGGCCAGATGCGCTTCCCCACCCTGTGCCACCCTGTAAGTCGACACACACACTCCCCGGCATGGTTTTTGCGGCAACACTCTGTTGCCCACGCATGCGGCCCCGGCTGACTTGACATCAAGCGCTGCAGTTCTGACCCCGCCTGCAGCCGAGTGCAGTGGTATGGTGTGCATGGGGCATAGCATCTCGCGCTGGTGCCGCGTCCGGTGCCTGCACGCTGTGCTGCCGCCTCATCGACACAAACTTGTGGTGCGTTCACAACTGTCATGGCCACTGTGAATGAACTCGCTGACTGACAAGGGCGGTGTTTCAATGATGCCGAGTGCTGAGCACTGGCATTGCCCTCCGCCGCAGACCCATCACTGTGCTGTCCTGCGCCTCCGCTTTCAGTAACATTCCATGCATACTCATACTACAGTAGTTTGTCTAAATATTGATGTGTTTACATTATCTCAGAGCCACGTGGTCATCAGTTGTTTACTCACTGGCAGCGGCCGCACACGTTGCTTCCTGCGTCCCTGTTGTCAAACCCTCTGGGTTTGCTACCTTGACATCCTGTGCCACTCAGAGCGGTTAGCACTCGCGTCATCAATTCATGCATTGGCGTGATGATGATCACAGCCACCTGTCCATGAATTTCACTCACACTGACGCCCTCGCGGATGCACTACTGCGCGGCTCTGCTCAAGAGCGCCAGCATGCACGCGGCGCATGCCATGCATTCATGCATGGCAGGATGATTATCACAGCCACATGTTCATGAATCTCATTCACGCCCTCGCAGATTCACTACTGCGCGGCCCTGCTGAAGAGCGCTGGCATGCACGCGGAGGTTCACGAGCTGGTGGGCATGTTCAACAGTTTGGGCTGCGGCGGACGCCTGCCGGAGGATGAGGAGGGGCAAGCGCGCATGTGCCACTGCAGGCACGTCATCGTACTTCAGTGTTTCCAAGAAGCAGTGGTGTATGCTCGGCCCCTAAACATGGACATGCTCACGCAGTGGTAGTACCGGTGTGGTACATTACATGTGACATTACATGTGAAACGGAGGAAGTGTGTTACAGTGCACTCACGACTTGGTGGGGGGTGGGGGGTGTCACGACCCTAGCACCCTGCACCCAAGCGAAACCCGCACCGAACCAAATGCAGCGTTGCATACTGTTTACACAGAATCCGTGACAGGCCTCCAAACCCCGCACTGAACCGCATACTGCACTCAGAAATGCAAGCGCACTAAATCGCGAGTGCACTGTACCACATTTTTGGCGCGGTCGCTGTGTGGCGGCGTTGGTTTATGTGCATGCAGCGATTTATGTGCATGCCATGGGCTGCGTGGCGCGCTATTGTGTAGAGGCAGGCAAGGTGTTGCTTCAGTGTTGACACATCCTGGCACTCACTTAATGGTGGTGTTGCCGCTGGTTGCCTGACGCGCTATCGTCGTGGAGCATGGCAAGGCTGTCCCCAAACTGGCACATCCCACACTGATTTGTCAACCCGGCTGTGATTGGTCGAGGCTGTGATTCAAAAGCCACCATGGCCTTCGCATGCTCCTGTCACTGCCGCGCACGCATTTCTAGTAGCTCCTGAAAAAGCAGCCGCGCTGCAAAAAGAAAAATTCGAAGGGGTACCCACCAAAACACATACAAGCTGTATTCAGCTGTGCACAGGAGCACCGAACATCCTTTCAACTTGTCATGGGCATGCAGCCCCTTGAAGTCCTTGCCGCAGCCACAATGTGCCACCGCCGTTCACGGCAACGGCCCCATCGCACCCTGACCGCCGATTCTCCGCTGCCCGCTGTCCCCTGCTGCCTCTGACGACAGGCAATTCATGTGCTGCGCAGTGGCGCGCATAGCTGCCGACAACGCCGCCGCCGGCGCGGCGCGCATCTTTGTGCGGCACACCCTCCCGCCCACCTCCCTCACGGAGCCCTACAACCCCGTTGGCGTCAAGCTCCTGTCACTGCCACAGCAGCAGCCACAGCTACAGCGGCCGCAGGAGGGCCCGCCAGCAGCTCACAGCCCCGCCAGTCACGGCGGTCCACGCGGAGCCGTGGCGGCAGCAGTCGTGCCGCCGACGGCACTGCCTGAAGAGGAGCTGGTGCGGCTGCTGCTGGGGCAAGCGGGCGATGCCACGGCGCCCGCGACGATTGCTGACCCAACAGTGTGCGCAGCGCCGTCGTTAGCGGCAGCCACGGGTGAGTGTGCAGTGACATGTGGAGCTTCGCCGCCGCTGAACAGCTTGGTGCTGGATGGCAGTGGTGCGTGGGAGGCAACAGCATGGGCAGCTGAGGCCAGCGCTGGTGGCGCTGACAATACGGCAATTGCTGCTTGTGCTGACAATGCGGCGATTGCTGCTTGCGTGGAAGCGGAGAGGGGTGTAGAGTGCGGTGGCGGCAGTGGTGGTGATAGTGGTGGTGCTGGCGCCATCGGCGGCGGTGCGTCGGTGGGAGCGCTCAGCGGCAGTGCAAGCGAGGATGAGGCACTCATGTGTCTCATAGAAGACCTTATGGCTGAGGACGACCAGTGGTGAGGCGGCAGTCATGGGCGGCGGGGCGGTGGCGCCATGCAGGGTACCTCAGGAGTGACTTGTGTGCGGGGCAGCACCGTCACTCTCTAAAGAGCAGCAGCGGCGGCGGCGGCAGCAGCAGCTGCTTGGTGTTGTGCTGCTGCCGCTTGACAATGTCAGAGTTGTACGCCGGACGTGTGCCTTGCATGCGATGGAGAGTCGTGCAGGAGCAGCATGGTTTGTCTCCCAGCAGCAGCGCACGGCAGTTGTGAAACGGCTTTGTCATTGCGCTGCTGCCACTGCAACGTAAAAGTTCAATGGTCGCGCATGCAATGCATGCGCGACAGGGAAGTGTGCACTTTAGGGGAATGGCACACTGTCACATGGGTGTTGGCAGGTGGTATTTGTAACAAATGCACGGCTGATGGCACACAGTGCCTACGACACAAACAGGATGTAGGTGCGCCCACCGGGTGTTGTGAGCCACATGAGCTTTGTTGGCACGAACCTTCGGTAGGTCTGATGGCAACGGTCAGTTGGTGCGCACTGTGCCACCCGCTGTTCGCCATGCCCTGTACAACTTTTTGACTTCGACAACGCTTTGCACGCTCGAGTCACTCTCTTTTGTCTTTGGTTGCTCTGTCTGTTGCACTTGGGATGCGCCTGGGCCAGTGTGTAGAAATGTGGCACATGCTGTGGAAACATGGCACATGCGCTTGGGGCGGGCACAGCCCTGTCCACAAGGCGTGTATGACTGGAAAAGAAAGCTTGATCATGAGGTAGGGACTCCAGACGGCGGTGTATCTTATGGCGGGCCGGCCTGCCCACTCGGACGCCCCGCTCGCCTTTCGACCTGGCTCCGGTGGTGGTGGCGGCTCCGGCGGTGTGGCTCCCCAGTCCAGTGTGTGGTGGTGTGTGCGGCGAAGTTGCGAGCAGGCACGACCCCCACGGATGATCATGCTGCCCTCCCGTGCTGCTAGCCGACAATATCACGACGCTCTGCCTTTTGCACCCGTGTTGTTGTTTGTCAGCATGGTGCCACAGCACTGCTACAGTAGTGGACCACAGTTTTGCGTCTCAGGGCATGTGTACTTTTATTAAACTCCGCTTAGGGCGCGGAAAGCCCTTTGCACACGGTGCGCATGACCAGAAAAAGGGAT
>JAULBY010019765.1:0-19186 GCA_032358315.1 Ophiocytium majus | reverse complement strand
CCACATCTGGGCCGGCGTTGCCCCCCAATTGTTACAGGTTCACTTTACCCAGCAGGGACAGCAGCAACAGCAACATTCCAGAACAAAGAAGCAACACTCCGGTCGTAGGTCAGTCATGTCACACACCGTGTGCCGGCCATACCTTTACAGTAGGACAGTCAGGTAGCAGCCCGTAGCAGGTGTAGGTACTTGGTCTCAGCCCCAGGGAGGAGGTGTCTCACAAGAGACTTGCACCTTCAGCTATTGCAAGAGTGATCACAGCAGTGACCCTTGGTGCTTAAGAGCTCAGCACTTGAAGAGGCAACTTGAAGTTGGCAACTTCAAAGGCTAGGCTGTAACAAAGGCAGCAAGGTATACCAGTGTGTGTAACGGAGGTAGCATGCCATACATGCACTGTCAAGCAATGCCGCGCACACACGACACGCTCCACATAACGAGGCATCTGCGCGCTGTTGAGGAAGTGCCTGAACCGGCGGCTGCCCCGGTGGCGCTACAAACCTTTCCACAACCTAAAGTGGCGCCCCGGGCAACACCACACCGCGGCACAGCCGGTGCGCGGCTCCCCTAGGGCTCGTCCGCTCCTTGCAAGCCACCCTGGAATGTCATGCCATTACCTGCAACCGCTGCGGTCGCATGTTCAGGAGGTTCGCCGGGGCCATCGTCTGCAGCAGCGCCCGCCACCTCAGCAGGGGCTTGTTGTTGAGACCCGTCCGAGGACACGTCGAATGTGGCCTCTTCCAGGTGTTTGATGTGCGCGACAAGGTAGTTGTAGAGCTGTACCGCCCACACGTCGGGGACTCCCGGCTGGCACCAGTGCGTGCCTGCGAGCGGGACACATGAGGGCAGCCGAGGGGAACAGGCAGACGCGCTGTTTCCATATTACTTGAGGTGTGAAGAATACTGCACAGTACATGTGTACCTATACAGTATCCTGCATAACATACTTCGAAGTACATCATAACAGTTTGTGACGCTCGCAGCACGAGAGCGCCACCCCCAACCACATGGTCTCACCTAAAGCACATATGCCAAACATGTACACATACTTGAAGTACATGATAGATGTAAACGCATACACACAAATGGTATTTCTGCATGCTGCATGAGTACATTCATGTGACATGCTACCGTAGTACTTACGCAGGCACATATGAAGCGCGCCTGCCACACAGCACATCACCCCCCCCCCCACCACCACTCACAGTCGTGATACAGGTCAGCGCGGCCCGTCAGACCCGCCCCAACATGCACCCTCCCCGCGGCAGCGCTCCACGGGTTCACCGCCAGCAGCGGCAGCCGCCCCGCGAAGGCCGCCCTCTCCGGCCGGCTCAGCCCCTGCGTGTACACGTCCACTTCAGGCACGCACGCGGCCTGCCCCACGGCCGCCTCCGCATCAAACTCCCCTGTTGCGTGCCCCCAAAAGTGTTGGGGTGACGTCTCGCGGTACACAATGATGGGGAGTCGCGCCGCGCCGCGCCGCCGCCCTGCGCCGCCCCCCGCCCCTTGCGTCCACTCGAGGCGCGCCGCGCGGACGGCGCGCAGCTGCTCGTTTGGCCGCATGTGGCTCCCCAGGTTCGCCACAATGACGTCGCGGCGCGCGCGCAGGCCCAGGCGCGCCGCCACGCCCGCCGCGTCGATGCCGCGCTCGGTGCGCGCGTAGCAGACGGAGAGCGCCGGCGGGGCGTCGTCGACGGCAAAGCGGACGCAGCCGTCGGAGAAGCCGCTGTGGGGTCCGCCGCGCACGCAGTTGCGCGTGCCGTGGCAGGGCCACGCCTCGTACCAGTGGATGCCGTCACGCGCGACGGTCACGCGCGGGGATGCCCACAGGTGGCACAGCAGCGACACGAGCCCCTGCCTGCTCAGGGCAGCGGCGGGCGCGGGGGGTGCTCAGCAGGCGGCGGGTGCATCGCCTGGACGCATGGGTGCGTGCGGCTGGCGAGGGTGCACTAGGGACGTCTGTTGGTGGGGATGTGTGAGGCAGACTGTCCAGTGGGAAGCGGACGGCAGCGCGCATGCAGAAGTGCAGCAGCGACAGGGCGGGGTGCAGTGTGCGCCCAGGGAGGGCACCTTACCAGGGAGCTCAGGAGTACCGCGGGGTGGTACAGGACGCATGCGCAGTGGGGGGAGGTCCGCACTTGCACAAGTCTTTAACAGCGCATATAGAGTAACGAAAAATATCTATACTACCAGTACTTGAAGTATAATGTAGAAACCAGAGTGATATGGTCAGAGGTTGCGGCACATGTGGGACCTGCCTGCTCAGCGAATCACCCGCAAACACGATTTTGCGCACGCCCAGCAGCTCTATCAGTGCCGCACCGTCAAACGCGTCCAGCTCGCAGCTGCCCTGGGTCAGCATGTCCTGGCTATAGCTGTGACACAGGAGTGGGGGGAGGCAAAGGTCAGACGGCGAGGGTATGGCGGGAGTCATTAGTGTGGCAGTGGTGCACAATGTGTGGTGCATGTTGGTGTGTGAGAGAGGATGCCCTGCGGCAATGCTGCGCCTGTGCGGAGCCCCGCCTTGCATGTGTGCTGCAGTGCCAAGATCCATGGCATGATGAGCGTCAGTCCCTCGCCGGCCCAACGCCATTGGAGGCTGTAGTTTGATAGTAAGCATGACTGTGTGTAACCTCTGGGGTTCGGTGAGCCAAGCGCACCACAGCGGCATTGTCAAAGCAACAGGGTGGATGCACACACAACAGGCATGCGCACAGACGGACGACCTGTGAGTGCGGGCCGGCACCAGAGGGCACTCACAGCCAAGCCAGCTTGGCCTTGTCTTCCTGATCCTGATGGACGCAGGAGTACTTGCTCCACTCCCAGGGACATGTAAGGTTCCAGTAGGGCGCATGCAGCTCCGGCTGCGCCGCTGCCACCCTGTCCGCATCTGGCGTAGGTATTGCAGACAGAGGCCTGTACTCCAAAAAATCGTCCGCTTCGCTGTAGCACCTAGGCTTGTCGCCCACCGCGTGCGCCAGCAATGACAGCAGCAGCAGTAGCGATGGCAGTGCCAGCCGTGGTGCATGTCGTCGCCGCAGCTGCTGGGCGGGGTCTGGCCTGGGCCGCCGGTGCTGATGATGAGGCCGCATCGCTAACTGTTTGGCGGCCCGACCTGGTGTCATGGCTGCTGAAGCAACCACAGCGGTCGTGTTGCGCAGATAATGATGCTGCTACTGCTAGCACTCTCTGACGACCGCTTGCCGGTGCTGGTGCCCAGAGTGCTGCGCTGGTGCTGCTGTTCGTGCAGGCTGGCCAGCGTTGTGGGGTTCAACGGGGGGTGCCACGTGTCACGCTCAGACGAGGAGGAGGGTCTTTTTTTTTTCCAACTGCCAGTTGCAGCTGGGGGTTGCAACCAAGTTGGGGCAGTGTCCGGGTGTGGCTGCTGCCGAAGCGCAAGCGAACGCGGTTGTTATGGGCCAGCTAGCAATGCTTGCTGTTGAGCCTGATTGAGTCACCACGGCCGCCGACCCGTCCCAACCGCGGCGGCAATGCCAAAATCTGCCGTTTCACGGGCGTTTCTTTTTTCTTCCAATAAGTCAAGCCAAAAACGCGCGGGCTGCCCCGGTGGGGGGCGGACCTTCGTGTGCGCGTTCGAGGCAGCAGCAGCGGCGACCCGTGAACAAGGTGGGTGCATGCTTGCTGCGCATAAGTGTGTGGCATGTGCTGCACACGAACAAGTCCACCGACCAGCACCGCATTAAGACGTGTACCAAATTGTACTACCAATACGCCAGAATGGGGACAAAGCACAGCAAACAAGCTGGAACACGAGTGAGGCGGCAATGCACCATGGCGGCTCAGTGCTGTGTGGGGGATTTACATGCACAGAGGCCACAAACTGGCGGCCTAGGCAGCTGCCAGCAGTGTGCGACCAGGTCGGCGAGACACCTACAAGTAAACGTGTGTGAAAATATGGTAACCAAGTACTCACTCGCACTGGGGTCATGGCTGCATACGGCAGAAGTGCACAGCCGTGCCAGCGAATGGCAGCAGCCAGTCAAACAAGCTGTGCCAACCAGCACGCCTGGCGTGGTCCAAGAACCTCCGCCACATGCTGCGCAACGCTGCAACAAACGGCAGCCGCGTGAAAATTTCTCAAGCCTGCGCCGCGGACTCCTTGCGCCCAGCGTCACCCCGCGCTTTGCCCCCTCCCGCAACACCATGTGGCGCCCCATCCACTTTTCCCCGCCGTCACCACCGCTGGGGCACGCAAATGCCCAGGGGTGCAACGAATTGGGGCAGTGTCCGGGTGTGGTTGCTACCGAAGCGCCAGCGAACGCGGCTGCTACGGGAGCTGGCATTGCTTGCTGTTGAGCCTGATTGAGTCACCACGGCCGCCGACCCGTCCCAACCGCGGCGGCAACTGAAATGACAAAATCTTGCCGTTTCACGTGCGTTCAACAAAGCCAAGCAAGCCAAGCCAAAGAGGGGGCGGACCCTCGTGTGTGCATTCAAGGCAGCAGCAGCGGCCCGTGCACACAAGGTGCGTGCATGCTTGCTGCGCAGTTGTTGTGAAGTGTGTGACATGTACGGCGCAAAATCAAGTCCGAGTCGCCGATTGCCGGAGCCATAATCCACGTCGCGACCAGCATCGCATTTGAATAAAAGGGGTGTACCAATGCGCCGCATGGGACATAGCACCGCAAACGCGCTAGAGCACGGGTAAGGTGGCGCGGCACCCTGGTGGCTTAGTGCTAGTGTGGAACATTTACATTCAGAGGGGCCACAAAGACGTGGCCCCTGGCGGCATGTGCGACCAGGTCGGCGCTGTGCAACACCTACGTAGTACAAGTAGCAAAGGCGTGAAAATATTGTAACCAAGTATATCTGGCGCACTTCATGGCCCGTGACCTCAAAAGTGCAGCGTGCACAACAGCCCACTTTGATCCGATCTGACAGCCCCGCAACCACACCGTTGCACCACAAAGGGTGACCAAATGCTATTCATCCATGCGCACGCGGCCGCGCAGCGACTTGACGCGCCCGCGGAAGCGCTTGTCGTCACGGCGCTGCGCCTTTGTGCCTGCGCTGATGCCCACGCGCATGGCGCGCTCCTTGGGCGGCAGCCGCGCCTCCACCACGAGCTCGCGCAGCTTGCTCAGCGCCTCGTCACGGTTCGCCTTCTGCGTGCGGTGCTCCTGAGGGGGGTGAGGGGGAGGGGGGGGGAGGGTGTGTGTGTGTGTGTGGATGCACTGTGCCACTATGCAAAAGCTCAGCTGACAACCAGAGGGGGGCACCGCTGGTCGTAAGTGGAACTCATTACCACAGCGGGGGGGGGGGGGGGTAACACAGGAGCGTTGTACGCTGTGAGTGCTGTCTGGTGCCAGAGCTGTGCGACTGCTGGGCTGGCGGCACTGCTGCGGACAGCCTCCTGGTGTGAGGCTATCGGCACGTCCGCGCCGATGCTTGGGGTGAAACTATGTATGGTACGTGCTTCAAATGTGTACTTCAGCACCTGGTGGACCGCTACGGTATGAGTACTGTTCGACTTCATCAACCACACCGCATGTGCACAGGGCTTTCCGCGCCCTGAGCGGAGTTTAATAGAAGTACTTCACACATGCTTCAAAGTATGCACCGCACGCATGTGTATGTCACACCAAGTCAGAGTGTCCCTGCCAGTGAGGTGTCATCCACTGTCCTGCTGAGCAGGCAAGCAGTGTGCGCCAGCTACACACTCGCCGCTCATGAACTAAGGCGGCAACAGCTAGCGAAGTTGAAATTATAGTTGAAGTACTGCCACTTGAAGTTGAAATATTGCCACTGACCTGGCTGGTGATGATGAGTTCGCCGGCCTTGTTCACCCTACCCGCCTGTGGGGTGGCGCGTGGTCAACAGTAGCACAGGCATGCATGCTCAGCGCAACACCCACAAACACTGCAGCAGCTTCGCAGTACCACCGCGTGATCAGTGACTGGCACATGGCCGGCTGGCAGAGACAGCTGCTGCAGAGGCAGTGGCGCCACGCCGGTGTTGCTGACTGGTTTCGCCAAGAGACACAATAGTTGGCGTTTCTCGGCGCAAACATTCAGGCATGGCAATTGTGGTGGCAGCAGAGGGGAGAGGGCAGAAGGTGTGCACACGCAGCTGCCAGCCTCATAAATTGCGATGGCATGCAGCAACGGGCAGCAGCTGCCTGTGCACTGCATGGTCTCCATGGGACAAGTTCTTACTTGCAGTAAATGCATGTGACAGAACACAGTCTACGTCAGTCATGACGCATGAGCTGCCGACGTCCAGCAATCAACACCAATTTTTACGAACGATGGCAGTGCATAGTAGTGCATGCGGTCAACACGCCAGCTCGCTGCCGACTCTCTGCATGTACATGGTGCGACAGGCACAGCAGAAGCAGGTTCATCTGAAACTGCTCACATTGTACTCCTTGAGGCGCTGCCGCACGTCCTCAGCCAGCCACTCCGCATCATCCACCACAAATCGCAGCTCCACCTTGGTGTTCACCTGCGCATGCGCAAGGCAAACCACGTGCATTCATGAATGAAAGCGCGGCATGGACGGCCACAACACACCAGGAAGTGCAGCTGCCGTGTGCGGCAAGCGGGGGTTGTGCGACTGCCCTGGAGGTCGCCGCACATGGGAAGCCCCCCCCCCTCCCCCAAAGCAGAGCCGGCACTTGCCATGTCACCCCTTTTGTAAGGCCGCTGGCACATGCATGCCACCAGCACTGGAGATCAAAGCACCCCAACGAGTGGTGTGCCAAGCAGTCCATTGGATATACTTTGAAGTATAAATAGCGAGACACGAGGGCTTCGAAGGCCTCGCCTGCAGCACCAGACAGTATAAAGGCTAGCATGTTTGGGCATAACAGCTTACTTTGTTGACGTTCTGTCCACCTGCGCCGCTGCTGCGCACGAATGATATCTGAAGCTGGTCCTCCGGTATGTGTACTTGCCGTCCGCCTCCTCTTGACCCCATGTCTGGTGCAGGCAAGCAGACAGCAGCAACGGTGTTGACCACAGTAGACACTCATCTGTCAGTTGTGAGGAGAGCGATTGGTATCACAATACGAGCAGCTTTGTAGACTCGTGCATCTGCCGCGTAATTTTCTGTGTAAATTTCTGCTGTGCGCACTGTTGAAGTGTCACACGCAATGGCCGCACTCATTTGCTCTCACTGGCCATTGTCAGTGGGTCGGCACTATGATTCATGCTGTTACAAGACGAGCAGGTCTGTAGCCGCGTGCAGCTGTCTATCGCACAGTTTTCTGCTGTGCCTACTTCTGAAGCATCACACCAATTTGTTCTCACTGGCCACTGCGAGTCGGCACTATGTGGCCGCCAATTGTGCATGGCGAGCACCGGTGCTACAACACAGACAGCAAGTTTGCACTCAAATCATTGCAGGGCCATGCACAGCGCAGCCACTGCACGTGGCCAACTACATCAGCCACAGGTACAAAGGCGAGGGGGGCGCACACGAGAGACAATGCCACACCCTCATGCACTGAACTTTAACCGGTGTCTTGGCCTGCGTTCGATAGGTGCTGCGGATGGGCCACGCCTACTGTTGGAGCTTCAGCAGCTGGCTAGAAAAATGGTTGTGCACTGTACTGAAATGCGGCCCACACTGCCTTGCAGCAATTGTTCCGGCCGTCAGCCATGAGCTGCGCTGCACTGAAAATTTAAGCTGGCGAGCACACTCAGGCAACAAACATTTCGGTGAGATGATCAGTTAGGAGGGCCCATTTGGCATGTGCCAAGTCAACCTAACATTTTGAGGTGGGCAACCGCACAACGCTCACTGTGCCATATATTGATTGTGTGCGAGTCACACCACGAGTGGGTCACCTCCACCCCTCACCTCTTTCTGCCCACATGGAAGGTCCGTGCGCCTGCCGCCGCAGCGGCTGCTGCTGCCGGCACCAGCAGGAAGCTCTGACGGCCGGCACGAGCCTGGCCGCTGCCGGAGCCAGGGTTCGCATGTGCCTCAACTGCTGTGCAAGTGGCACGCAGCTCCCGCTGACAAGCGAGGTGGTCACTCTGACACATGAAGCCAGCATGACTGCTGCTGCGTACAGGGTTCTCCTGTGGCACATGCGCTGAAGCAGCAGCTGCTGCAATGGCAGCGATGGGTCTCACCGCAGCAGAGGCAGCCGCGCCGGGGCACACTAGGCGAGGTACTCTCCTGAGTGCCGGGTGTGGTCACCCAGCGCTGCAGCTGCTCACACCATTCGCCCTCCACTCGCCTCTCGGTGGGCGAGTGCGGAGTCCAACACGTCGCCAGGCGGTCGCCTCTCTCCGACAATGTCACAGACGCACACCCACCGTCCCCCCCCACACACACCCGGGCCACACAGTGGTGCGGCAGCGGGGACAGCGCAGGCCACCTGCTACTTGCTTTGGCGATTCTGGCATTGGGTTCGCATAACGGCCATGGGGCGAACCGAAGACTCTGCTGCTGAGAAAGGCAGCAAAACCAGCAGCAGTGCCAAAGATGTGAAGCGCAGCGGCAAACGAGACGGTGCACGGGGTGAGTAGACTTCGCCCATGTGCAACAGCAGTGGCTACGCGTAGAGGCTTTCAATGACCTGACTGCAGCACCCGTGCCAGCCCCATCAGCACCTGTTTCCCCCGTACGATGCCACATCTTCTACTGGGACTCGCTTTGACGGTTGCCAACAACAGCTTCAGCACCGATTGCAAGCACCTGCGCCTGTGCCTCAGTCCGGGCACCTGTTCCAGACTTGTCTGGCAGCAGCACCCCTCCACAGCAGCAGCAGCCCTGTGGCCCGTGGGTGCGTTTATCTCCCCGACCGCCTGCTATAAAACACGGATCCTTACCCCCCTTTCCGTGCACACACACGCTGTGCTGCTGCTGCCGCTGCGCTTGGAGCGGCGGCACGCTCCGCCCATACGCGGGGGCGCCACCGTCGGTGCACACACTGCACCGAGGGAGAGTAGGGCGGGACAAGCACCGCCACAGACACCGTTCAAACAGCAGCAGCCGCGGCAGCAGCAGCGGCCGCAGCCGAAGTGGCAGCAGGGGACGCTCGTCGAAAGGGTCCAAAGCACGCACTCGGGACAGGAAGCGGCCGCGGAGCGACAGCAGCAGCAGTAGCAGCAGTGGCAGCAGCAGCAGCAGCAGCAGTGGCAGCAACCGCAGCAGGAGCCCTGTGCACAGGAAAAAGTCCAAGTGGCGCGGGAGTGGCGACCGCAGGAAGGACAAGAGGCGCAGCAGCAGCGGCGGCGGCGGCAGCAGCAGCAGCAAAAAGGACCGGCACAAGAGGCGTAAGCACAAGCACTCAAAGGTGTGTGCACATTAGTGTGTGCTTGATGGTGTGTGCTGTGTATTACTGGACTTTGGGGTACAGACATGGCATCTTGTGGCAATGCTGTACACAGTATGGTGTCAGTGTGAGCATGTGGCGGTCACAGATGCCTGGGTGGCCATGAGCCAGCTGAGGAATCGGCATCGGCACCGCTATTGGTCCTCATGTCCATAAAAACATGTTCGTCATGCACACCGCGGCAAGGTCGCAGCAGCTGCTGAGCAGCAGCTGAGCAAGCACAGGCGTTGTCCTTTTAAGTTATAACGTACGCACTGATTGGCAAGGGAATGGCAAACCTCCGCTGCGCTACAAACATTCATGTGCTCGTGCGCATTCGCGCTTCTCGTGGTGCTGGATTGCTTGCCCGCTTGGAACCATGTCTGTGGCTGCGTTGTTGCAGCAACAGCGGCATGACATGCCAGCAGCGATGGCTGCTGCACGCCCTCTGCAGCGCGGCACGTGCAGTGCACAGGCGGCTGTGCACAGGCGGCGCGCATGTGGGGATGCCATTCTTTGGAAAAAACGCTTGTGCTGGAGTCCCTACCTCATGTGCACACTTGCCCCTGCCGCCTCCCATGCTTCATCTGCCCAACCTTTTTTCTTCCATGCAGAGTGGTGGCGGCAGCGCACGAAAGGGAGGCGGTGCTGCAGGCGACAGCGACAGCGACGCCCCTGGCGTGAGGCGCAGCGTCATCACGGGTGAGGTGATAAAGATGAAGATTGACAAGACCGCGGACGACCGCGCACGTGAGCGCGGGCGCGCAGAGCTGCTTGCATTCATCAACTCGCAGTACTGAGGCGGAGGCGTCGCTGCTGAGCACCGCTGCTGCTGAGCGCTGCTGCTGAGCACCACTGCCGCTGAGCACGGCGCGCCTGTGCCAGTGCACCGCGGCTTGTGGGAGGATTGAGTAGCCGTGTTGTCGTCTCCATGTGGTCTGGTGCCAGGGTGCACGTACAAATGTACTTGTTCTGGCGAGCTGTGGTGTGTGTGTGTGTGTGTTTGTGTGCTGCTGAGCACGATGTGCGGTTGCTTTGCTTTTTCTGTGGACAAGCGGACAAGCCGGTACACGCGCCTATGTGCATGTACC
This sequence comes from Ophiocytium majus, assembly GCA_032358315.1. Lineage (NCBI taxonomy): Eukaryota > Xanthophyceae > Mischococcales > Ophiocytiaceae > Ophiocytium > Ophiocytium majus. Next base: position 8,809 of record JAULBY010019765.1, on the reverse strand, counting down.
AACGCGCATCAAACGTTGTTGAACTGCATTGCGAGAGCATCTAGAGGGGGCTGTCATGCCCGTCAAGGAGCCCCGCAGGTCACACGCCCACCCGACCATCACTGCTGCTGGAATCACCGCCGCCACGTGGCGCCAGGCTGCTCAGCAGCGGCAAGATCGCGCGAGATCCACCTGTACAGTTGACGGGCACAACTCTTGCCGCAGTGCCGCACTACCTTATCCTAAAGCAATCGACGGCGACAGCAGTCATGAAGCTCTTCGCAGTGGTGTCCGCCGTCCTGTGCGCCATCGCTGTCGCCGCCAAGGTGGACACGGTGAGCCGCCAGCATCACATTGCGATTGAAGCGGCACCGAACACAACAGCAGGTTCGACTGTGGAAAACCACCACTGTGCGGCGGGCGGGTGGGGCGGCGCAGATGGCTGTTGCGCTGTGCCTGTGCAGGATCCATGCTTTGCCGCCTTGCACGTCTGCGAGCACAGGCTGCCTGGTGTGCTTTGTTTCGTGATACGGTGGCTTTTGGCACGTTGAACTGTGCGTTGGCAGCAGCAGCGCCTGTGGCTTCAGCATGTGCCTTTCTCCGCAGCACAAGGGGCTGCTGCAGCAGAGTGATTGCACTGGTGTCTTCATAGAGCCGCCAGCACTGCCGCTGCTGTTGGTGTGTGTCGGGGTGCCGGTTTTCGGCGGGAGAGTACCGCACTTTCGCCAACGGTCGCCGGGGACACACGGGTTGTGCCTCCAGGGTGCGCCAATGCGACGTCCCCGGGTGTGCTGGTTCCTAACTTCAACGCTGCTGCATTGCCACTGCTGGCTTTCCTTGTGTCTTATCCTGGTTCTTCAGCGCGCCAGTGTGCACCGTGCCAGTGCCAATTCTTGCGCCGGTCCCTTTCTGCCCTCCCTTCACAAACACCAACACTGCTCGTGCCCCTGACCTGCCCTCACATCGCATTATCCCACTTCGCTGTCGCCCCCACCAACACCACCACCGCCATCACCGTCGCTGGCACCATCCATGCCACCCTGCGCCTGCACAAACGGTTACCCTGCTGACCGTGTGCGGTGCTGTGCTCTCGCGTGCTGCCGCCGCTGCTGGGAGGCGCAGAGTGTCACCTCCAAGGTGTACTTCGACATTGAGATAGACGGCAAGCCATCAGGGCGGATCACCATGGGCCTGTACGGCAATGCGGTGCCCAAAACCGTTGAGAACTTCCGCGCCCTGTGCACCGGCGAAAAGGGCACCGGCAAGGTGTCGGGCAAGCCCCTCTGGTTCAAGGTGGGGTGGACTGCTCAGCAGGCCTCCTCAGCAGCACATGGTTTGCATCCGCATTCGCACCTACCGCTGTGCAATTAGAGGCGCACAACTTCACCATGGCTGGTGACTGGATGCACAGTACGCGTGTTCATGGCCGTGCACGCCAACTGTTTTGGCAGGTCGGCAGCGCCGAGATCGTGATGCCGCGCTCGCAGCTGCTAACAGTGCCCATTATGTTGCTCACTTTGTGACTGCGCAGGGGTCCAAGTTCCACCGCATCATTCCTCAGGTAAGCCGCCACAGCCAGTGACACTGCCCACCCTGCAGCGACACCAGTCACGGCCGGCCGCATGTTGGCATGGTGTTTCCCCAACTTGCTGCCTCGGCATCCTTTGGCACAGTATTACTCGCCTGCGCAATTGCACTTGTTCAGCAACGCACACCTTTCATGACAGTGCGACCCCTTCCCCTGCTGCTGCCATGCCACGCGCGCTGAGCAGTTCATGCTGCAGGGCGGTGACTTCACCAACGGCAATGGCACCGGCGGGGAGTCAATTTACGGCGGCAAGGTGCGCACTGGCACTGGTGCCAACAGTGCTGGCGAGCACAAGGCGCTGCGCTTTGTAAAATCCAGGCGGACTTGTGCTGGTACATATATATACTTGTGAATTCTCATCTTGGAGCGATAAAGTCTAGGCGTTTCTGTTCTTTGTGTAGTACACGCACCATGAGACAACAATCGCAAGTCCTAGAGTTCTGGTGTTGTTTTTGGGCGGGTGTTTCCGAGGTCCTGCCGCCCTTCATAGCGCACATGCCATATGGTATTTGGCACCCGAAATGGTCTGTTGTTTGTACGCAAAAATGCACATTTTAAGGTACTTCGAAGTACGCATTGCAGCAGTTACAGCCCTCTGCTTTGGTTACCTGCACTCCCATGATGACGTCTGTTGCATTTCAAGCAGTGTTTGCGCACACTGCGGCAGCGCCTGGTTGTCGGCCTAGGTACACGCCCGCTGTTTTCTCAAGTCTGATGCTAGCTCGAGGCGAGCTGAACGTTTGAACACGCTTGTTATGCCACATTTTAACTACCGGGGGCCATCAGGCCTGCTCAGCACCCTGCTGTGTGTCGCTGTGCACGTCAGCACCCTGTGCTTTTTCCTGAGACTGACAAGCTGCCGTGCTGGCGCTGCGCTTTTTTTTTTGCTGCCGCAGTTTGACGACGAGGCGTTCCCCAAGGAGCTGCGCCACAGCACCCCCGGCATGCTCAGGTCAGTAGCAGGTACATAGGCTTGTTTATACACTTCTGTACAGTTCACTTGTGGTTTAGGCCGGGCAGTGTCACCCCCCTAGCGCCCCGCACTGAAGCAAGACCCGCACTAAATCAAATAGGGCGTTGTGTAGTGTTTGTACAGAATCACGTGGTCTGTGACAGGTCTCTGGACCCCGCACGAAACTGCACACTGCGCTAAGCAAAAGCGCATTAAATTGCGAGTGCCCTCTAATTCACAGGTGTTGTTGCGGTCTTGCTTGTCATTCTCGGGTCAGTACTTGGGAGCCGTAACCACCAGCAAGGCACTTGTTCAGTGACATGCCGTTTACATGGGGGCTTGCTTGGGGGCCGCAAGTGGTGCGCCAGCTTGCGTGGCCTCTCCGTCAGTGAGTGCTGCTGCTCTGTGCATGCAGGGCGCTGACACTCTCTCCCTTGCTCCCTCGCACGCGTGCCTGCTTTTCCGTGCCCGCGCAGCATGGCAAACGCAGGTGCGGCCGCGGCTGGCGCTGAGGGCGGGCTTGCTGGCACTGGACCATGCACACGCATCCCACTGCTGAGCACATGCCACTGCTGAGCACATGCCACTGCTGAGCACACATGTCGCCGTTACCTGTGGCGTGCAACGCCCTGTGCAGCACACACCTGCTGTTGCGAACCGCCTGCGGTGCCTGTGTTGCACGTTGGGAAATATTGTTGTGCACTTTTTTAGGCCAAGCCTCATCTATGGGTGCGCAGTTCCAGTGGTGTCAGCCCTCCGCCAGCCCAGCAGTGCGCAAGTCTGTTGCATGGCAAATGCATGCCAGATGCATGTCGCGGCAGCCGCGCGCATTTCTGCTGTGGACAGGCCGCCGTCCAACTGGACCTCCGCGCTGCCGCCAGTTGCCTGTGCACTGGCGTGCTCAGCAGTAAAACGCCAAGCCGCGTGCCGGCCAACCAGCTCCACCCCTTTTTTATCTATTACGCACTCACGTGAAGTTTTTGTGACATGTGCCGCTGTGTCGTGCTGCGCTGTGACGCTGCCACTGCTGTGGACGCTGCTGGCGGGCGCGCGCGGGGTGGCGCTGCGCAGGCCCCAACACCAACGGTGAGTGCGGTCGCCAGCGCACGTTTGGTTGCGTCATAAATCGCCAGTGCCTGCTTGCTTGCGTCATAAATCGCCAGTGCACGCTTGGTCGCGTCATAAATTTCCAGTGCACGCTTGGTCGCGGCATACATCGCCAGTGCGCGCTTGGGTGCGTCATGAGTGTCCGCTTCATGTGGCAGCTGTTGGTAGCCACTGGTATACTTCGAAGTATTGAATATGGTTGCATGTTTGTATACTTCTGAAGCATTGAATATGGTTGCATGTGCAGATGTGGAGGCTGTACGCTGTGAGGTGTCACCCAATCTCAGACCTGCGGCTAAGAGGCGCTTGGTTCGGTAGCGGTGTGGCTTGCGGCAGCTGGGGGCACTGTTTATGTCTTGCCAGGTGATGTTTGGCAGCAACATGGTATGCTGCCCTTTTCTTCGGTGGTGGTGACACCGCCGCAGAAGGAGCAGCAGATAGGCCGGTGCTGCCGCCAGCCTGGCCAAAGAATTACATTGCCCCACAGCTGCCGCGTGCTCCCAAGTTAGTACGTCAGGTTCTGAGTGCAGCTGGTGCAGCCGCTGCCGTACTACTACTCAATTTCGTACACATACTTTGCCGTGCATTTGCCTTGGCACCCAGTGGCCGTGCTGGCTTACATGACATGGGCTCTTGCACGCCCACAAGTGCAAATAAATAAAAATACTTCAATGAGCTGCGTGCCATGGTGCAAACTGGCCTGCAAACAAGAGAGTGGCGCGTGAAGAGTTTATGGTATTTGCAGAAGAGTTTGCACCCTGGCACACAGCTCATGCAAGCTCTGCCATACACGGCAACGGCTGCATCCGTCGTTTTGCAACAGTTTACAGGAGGCACGTGCTCGGCAAAGTGAACTGCGCAGCTGCCTGTGCTGGATGCAACTGGCATTTCTATTGTGATTGGCAGCGCATACTTTAAGTATGTGTGTGCTTGTCAATCAGCTATGCAGCTACTGAATAGGCATGTGCGCCATGAGTCGAGCCATACCACGTTGCGCCTCTCAACAGCCCAGCATGCAGCAAGTGTTTGCCCCAACACACATGCAACAACGGGAGGCGCTGTGTCAGGCCCGCCATGTGTGACAGCTCTTGAGCACGAACCCAACTGCATGCAGTCGTGCCTTCTTACACCACCAATGTGCATGTGTCCCACAGCCACCATTTGCACTCACTGCGCTGCACCCGCCCCCCCTGCAGTATCCCCCCCCCCCCCTTCCGCCGGCCCAGGCAAAACTGTGGCTGAAAATACTTGAGTATGGTACGGCACTTCACCTGTAAACTGACTTGCGCTGCAACCTGGTGTGCTGACTGGATGGTGCCATGTTGCCGCTGTTTGTGGTTGCTTGCGCTGAGCAGGCTCTCAGTTCTTTATCACCACCGTTGCCACCCCGTGGCTGGACGGCAAGCACGTCATCTTTGGCAAGGTGCGCTGCCGCTGCACTTTGTTTTGTCGGTGCTGCCCTGTGAAAGATCGCGTTGCCGCCACTGACAGTGTCATGGGCACCAAGGCAGGCCTCTTTCAGCGGGCTGCCACAAGTATTTATACATTACTTTTGCATACACTATCATCACTAATGCGGGTCCGCTGAGGTATTCATCGCAGATTCTAAGTGCTGGCCATTCGCACGATTGTGCAGCCCTGATCATGTACTTCAAGTACTTGAAGCAGTTGAGCGGGTAAAGGGCATTGTGAATGGGCGTGCGCACACCGCCGAGTCCAGCACTTGAAGAACACCATGCTCCGCAGCAACATCCCCAAGCACCGCACCAACATATTGTTTTACTTCATAGTGCTTAGTGATACAGGAAAACATGTGTGCGCATGTCGCCGCCACAGGCCCTGGTGGCATGTGCAGGAACATGACCAAGCTCCAATGTGGCGCCTTAGTACTCACTTATAGTGGTCATCATGTGTGCATGTGGCCATCGCAGGACCTGGAAGGCGTCTGCACTAACATCACCAAGCACCAATGTACCGCCTTAGTACTCACTTATACTGGAAACCATGTGCGCACGCATGCCGCCGTCGAAGGTCCCAAGTGCACCACCAAGCGCAAAAGTATCGCTTGGCGCACCAACGTACGCCTCTGTACTCGATTGTACTGTAAACTGGTGTGCGCACTCATGTGTCTGTCGCAGGCCCGTGCAGGCATCTGCACTGATATAACCAAGCATCGCCTTAGTACTCACTTATACTGGAAACCCGTGCGCACGCATTGTAGCCGCCGCAGGACCTGGCAGGTACTGCAGTAACGCTACTTAGCTCCAATACTCGCTTATACTGGAAACCATGTGCGCATGCATGCCGCCGCCGCAGGTCCTGGAGGGCATGGACGTGGTAAAGGCAGTTGAGAAGATGGGCTCGCGCAGCGGCAACCCCTCCGCCAAGGTGACCATTGCTGACTCGGGCGAGGTCAAGGACGCCGACGCACCCGAGGCCGACGGCGCCGTCAAGGACAAAGACAAGAAGGACGGCTCCTCCTGAGCCCGTAAGAGCTGTAGCTCACGCCTGCTGCTGAGCACAGCCGCATCTGCTGCTGAGCACGCGTAGGTGCTGCTGAGCACAGCCGCACCTGCAGCGCTGCTGCTGAGCACAGCTGCAGCCGCTGCTGAGCACAGCCGCACCTGCAGCGCTGCTGCTGAGCACAGCCGCAGCCGCTGCTGAGCACGCGTAGGTGCTGCAGTGGCAATCTGCTGGGCGGGTGCTGGCAGCGGGCCTGTGCAAGCCGCAGCTGTCGGCGGCCACAATTGCGGTGGCTGCGGGCATGGGGTGCGTGTGTGGTTCCCTCCCCTGGTGTGGCGCGGCACTGTCGCACAGCGGCAAGCCGTGTGTGCGTGTTCCATGGGTAGGCGGCGCAGGCCCCTAGTTAGCCTTGTGTGGAGTTTGCCGCTGCGTGGCGTGGCGACAGCTCAGTATAGAGCTGAGGTGCCCCCTGTACCCGCCTCTGCTCACCTCTTTGTATCACCAAAACACATGCCTTTACTGTGTGCGTGCCAAGAGGGCTGACTGAACAGGCGGGTGTGTGGTATGCTTGCGGCCGCCATGCACAGCCCTGTCTGCCGCTTCAATTCTGCTGCTCGCTGCCATGGCATGCACCGTGTTTCATTCATCCATCATCATCATTTCATTCATTCATTCATTCATGTCATCGCTGGCACTGTGCAGCACCGCGCTCAGCACATGCTTTCAGAGCAGCCTGTGACCCACAATGGTCAAGATGTGGGTTGCCCTGCACGGCATGCGCATATGCGCCACAGATTGCAGAGAGGGAGGGCCTTTTCGACCGCTACAGCACACGCATGGCGCCTTTTTCTTCCCCCGAATAGGTGATGATGGCATGCGCATGCCATGCAGCCCCTGAACCCCCCGGGGGCCCCCGCCGTTACCCGTGGAGGCACCGACACAACATGTATGTACAACACACAACTCCACACCACACGTTTCTATGCTGCAGCCCCGGCCCCTGACACCTAGGACCATAGCGGCTCTCTGCGGCGGAGTGCAGAGGGCCAGCTTGGTCTCTCAGCAGCAGCAGCAGCAGCAGGGCACACCATCCTCAGCTGCTGCTGCAGCTGCATCCCCAGCTGCAGATGCAGGAGTGAACAGCGATGACGGCCACCAGGAGCTGCAGGGTTGGGGCTCGCCTGGTTCGCCCGGAGGCGCTTACGCTTTCAGGTGACTGCGCATGGTGCCGACCGCTGCGTGGTGCGGTGGTGGCGGCGGTGTTGGCGTCGGCGGTGTTGCTGCCACACTCGCACAGACGTGGCATACGAGGCTGCTTCAACAGCTCAGCGGCCGCGCGCCGCAGCAGTGGCTGGTTGCCTCTGCTGCGGCTGCTGCTTGGTGCAAGTCTGCTTGGTGCTGCCGTTGGTGCCTGCGTGGTGCAGGTCACCACGCTGGCATCATGGTGCACCGTCACAGCAGCACAGCAACTGGAACCGGCCGCAGCAGCATGCTAGCAGGCAGCAGGCAGCCCACGCAGCAAGCAGGAAGGCACAAGCAGCACGACCACACCATGTACTGCATGACTGAGTACCACGACCTCAGCAATCTTATGCCTCTCCCTCTTGTTGCGCCTCCACTGTGCTCATTGCTGTTCCTACTGCACCTGAAACGTCTACCTTGGTCGCTTGCGGCATCGCTGCCGCCGCTGCTGCTGCTGCCGGCTGCTGCCGTAGTGGTGGCTGCTGCCACTGCTTTCTGCCGCTGCTGCTGGTCTTGTTGCTGCTACTGCTGCTGCTACTGCTGCTGCTGCGGATGCTAATGCCTCCGCCGCTGCGGCTTCCGCTGCTGCCTCTGCTGCTCCACTTTTGCCGCTGCCGCGGCCGCCGCCGCCGCCGCCGCTGCTGCTTCCGCTACCTGTACCTGCCTTTTCGGAACTTGCAGCAGCGATGGTGAGCTGACGGGTTCCATTGCTGGCGATGTGCTCATGACAGACGAGGAGGGAAGCTTGCCGCCAGGCTCGCCCAGGTGACATACCGCATGGCGGTGGACATATGCCGTGTTTAAAAAACACGTACACCGATCTGTGCAGAGATGTACATGAACACATGGATTAACATGGCGTTAACATGCCCTCCCTCTCCACGCTCCAACAACCCCCCCCCCCGCAGAACACCCAAAATAGAGACTGCGCTGCCACGCAGCATCCACCAGCACCCCAGCCTGTGTGCCCACAACTTCCCAACATGCAACACGTCATCCCATCCGCACCACCACACGTACCACCTCCACCTCACCCGCTGCCTACGCCGCACCTCATCACCCCGCGCCACATTGCGCGCATGCGCCGCCGCCTGTCCGCGCCCTGCGCCTCTCCCCGTATATCACGCCATAAAACGCATGTGCTCGAGTGCACACGACCGCGTGCGCCTCCGCCGCTGCCTGTGCCCTGTGCCTCTCACTCTGTATCACGCCATTAATATTATGTACTACATGTGTATTCATGTGTACCGCAGGAGCATGCTCAGCCCTGGCTCCAGCCCCCCCCGGCCACTCTCCGCCTCCCCCGTCCTCCGCATGGGCGCAGCGGCTCTGGCGGCCTCCCCTCCCGCCCTCCGCACCCCCCGCCCCGCCCTCGCCGCCGCGCAAACACCAACACCAGCGGCAGCAGCAGCAGCGGCGCACGGAGGCAGCGCCTCGCCCGCCGCAGCGGCTGCAGCACCGGGCGGCGGCGGCGGCGG
>JAULBY010019754.1:0-19191 GCA_032358315.1 Ophiocytium majus | reverse complement strand
TTATTGCGGCTGCTAAATCTGTTAGTCAGGCTACTTTTGATAATAAATTTTTGGAAGAATGCGTGTCACTTGACTCAGTATATTGAATAAAACTACATGCATTATACATCGGTAACACAAGGTGGGATAGAGGTACGTACACTTGAGGTATGCGGTAAGTATATGTCGAAAGTCCCTCTGCAAATAAGTAAATACAGTACTACACTAGTATACAAATACTTCACATAAATGCATTTTTTTGTAGTAAACAATTTAGACTGTAAATACGGTGTGTACACATATGTATACTCCAGAAGTATACATACCATTGGTATATACACACATACGTTACAAATGTACATGTGATAAATCGTATACATGTACCTGTATGTACACAGTACAGATGAATACATACAAATGAAAAAATATATAAATTACATAGACATAGTAAAAAAATAAATTAGGAAGTAGTATAGACTACATAAATACATGTATTTTAAGTACATAATTAAATACTTGAAGTGTACATGAACAGCGTACACAGTATGCATTATATATTTTTGAGTACAAGTATCAATAATGTACTTCAAAGAGCATCCAGACAAAATAAAATTTTCAGACTTGAATATCGGATGTTTCAAAATATAACTCAAATATGTACACATACGAAGTACCATATATGATATGATGGGGTACCTGCGCAGGTCCTCCCAGGAGGACGGCCCCAACCCGGTGGGGAGCACTAGAACCAATTGCTCCTAGAGTAGATGATCTTTCATTTAACATAAATATACCAAGGTACATTACTGTACCAGGCTATATAACACCTTAAATACAATGTCGCATACATGTGTTTTCATGGACACTTACATCTGAAGTACATATGTATGTAATTAAATTTAAGTACTACTCATAAGTAGTACTGGTACTTAAGTACATATAAACACGCGTAACTTAAATTTAAATACCACACATGTACAAGTAGTACTTCTTAAATACAGGTACACGTAACTAACCTACATTTAAATGCATGCTTCAAATGCATTATACGTAGTAAAACTATGCCATATACATGTGTATATGTACATGTACTTCAGAAGTATGATAAATAGAAAATACAATATAGATTGCACAACAATTAATACACACACATGCTGTAATTAAATCATGAAGTACACTGTACGAATACATGTACCATGTGGTAGATACAAATCAAAATGAAATAGAAAATTAAGTTGCGTGTACATGTAAATGTCAATAATTTCTATTTGATTTTCTGGTGCAGATTAGTATTTACACATGGAAATGCTTCACAACATAGAAGTGGAGCCGGTGACAAACCCCAAGTCCGGAAAATCACACTACAGTAGTGTACCTCAGCAGCATTAACAAAAACTTATCCCTTGCCTGTACTAGCCAAAAAATTCAAAAACCAAAAAGCCAGACATGAAAACTACCATGAAGAAGACAGAAAGTTACATTTGGCGTTTATGAAAGCATTAATGACAGACACGCATTTACATTTTCTACTGGTATTTCATTCTAAATTATTTATACCACATTGTACATGTACTTATACAGTGTACTCCATGATTTATTTGAAGCATATGTGTGTATTAATTGTTATGTAATTTGTATTGTATGTTTTTATGTATTTATTTTATACATACCATATATGGTACTTCGAAGTACATGTACATGCTGGTATACAGTATGGCATAGTCTAAACTTCATGCCCCTTACTAGCGAAAGACAAAAAGCCAGACATGAAAATTATCATGAAGGACAAAAAGCCAAACATGAAATGTAACATGAAAAAGACAGGAAGTTACATTGGAGTTTATAAACAGCGCATTTCAACACTTTTCTCATTTGATTTTGTTCTTTGAATTGCTGATGAATTAATTTCTACTAGTAGTACCAGGTCTTGTCTTCATGTGAGTACCTGCCAGGAGTACCAATTTGAGACAATGTCATCAGCCGATGACAGTTATTAGTCTTTCAACAAGTAAGTTATTAGCATACAGTATAATGATTACACCCTGAAGTGCTAGTTTGAAATGCATTGCTCAGGATCATCGCTGAGCAGCCGCTTGAGGCTTGCAGCAATTGATTGAAATTCAATCGTTCAACAAGTCAAGTTATGATGGATCATCATGATGCGGCTGCAGCAGCTGCAGCAGCTCACCCGGACCCAGTGGGCTAAACGATGTCTGATGTTTCACACTTTGAAGCTTAGAGCTAGGCTAAGCTCCGAGCGGCTCCCATCTAGGTCTGAGTCATAATGATTAATAATTGATAAGGAGTACTTAAAAGCTTGCTTAATATGGTGGCCCGACTCAGACTCTGAGGTGCTTTTGAATTACCAAGTGCATGCACTAACCTTGTCTGATGTGCTTGCGAACGAGGAGAGGAAGTTTTGAAGACTAGCCTTGGACCCGGAGTCATCCTGCAGGCCCCGGTCGTGCTGCGGCGTTGATGCCAAAGGTAACGCTGCCTCCTCAGGAGTCATCAGGCTTGTCCACCATGGTGCCGGTTAGCGCAAGTCACTTGAAGTTGGACACCCTGACAGTGTGACAGTGACTGTATTTATAAGTATATAAATAATAACAGTCGTCGCAGGGTTCGTGGGGGCACTGGGCAGTCACATTTTTTTTTGTATTTTTTGTTGGCATCGCACATCTGACGGTGCAGCAGCTGCTGCTGCTGCAGCTGCAGCAGCTGTCATGAGGAGCGCTGTGCGCTGCAAATTGCATGCCATTGGCAAGCAAGCAGGCCGGCGGCGCCACCGCGGCGGCGTCACACTTTGTCAAACTTGAAGGCAGCGAGCACTGCTTGGCAACGCTTGCCAATCCTGACATATAGCAAGAACAGGCACTGCGGGCCGCCGGGCAGGCCCTGGGTCGCGACCGTTGCCCCAGGCTCAGGCCCTGATTTTGCGGGTAGCGCGCGCCTGGCTAGCCACTGGCAGCACACCTTCGACAGCGGGCACTTGAGACGACCAAACTTGTGCAGTGTGTCATTGTCGGAACGAGACACGGTCCTGTCATGAAGGCACATCACAGAGGGTTGACCATTTTTCCACTCGGCGAGCCCGGCGACGAAGCGCTAGGCGCTGTTGATTTATGCGTGATGTGACTCGGAGCTCGAGCAGTCCTGAGGCTGCTGAGGCCATTTCGGTTTTATGAATTTGAAGTGCAGCATGATTCAGAGTCTCACAATTAGATGGAGCCTAAAAGTTCAACGAGGTGCAAGTTAGACGACTGTCACACTGTCACACACATGTCGTGTCAAGGTGCAGTACGGTGACCACTGGTGGCACACATTCAGAGTGTTTGTTTTCGTGCCTCAGGCTGCTCCTGCTACGTCACAGTGTGACAGACAGTGTGACACTGTGTGTGGTGCAGCACAGTTCAAGCGTTGCCTACTACAGTTACTGTAGTAGATCGTCTCGGAATTTTAACAGTTGCCGCTTTCAAAGATCCTTGAAGAACTCCTGTTGGACCAGGCCCTGATAAGAGCACAGCTTTGTTGCTGGCTGCCTGCTATGCCGCTCGATGTGAAGCTATCATACTGTTCACGTATTTCGGATGCAGCCTCAGGCTGAGCATGATCCAGAACTTCTAAATCAGAAGCTGAACTGCACTCGGTCAGTGAGTGGGACTATCACAGCGAGCGGTACTGTACTACTAAACTTGCTTGAAGTCTTTAAGGTGCTGTAACAGTACAATGCTACAGTAGTAGATAATATAATACCATACTTCGAAGTGCGGCATTGTAAACCAGGCACACCTCTCTGAAGAACCAACGGGTTACAAACCACAGAAGCTGTCATACACGTACTACCAGGCCACGGTGTTGCAAGTTTGCACAGTCATGTTGATTCATGTACATCGACGTGGCACTTGTAGAACAGGTTGCAGGGGCTGCTGGATCACTGTTACAGTAACACTGCATACTTGAAGTAGTTATCATTGAGCCACCAGCATGATGCCATCGAAATCCAGGTCCGGCTTCGGAATGCGCAGCACTGCAGTAGTTATTGCACCCACTTCAAGTTGGCAAAGTGAATATGGCACCGCACCACATCACGTAATGCCATGCATGAATGCCCGGGGTGTCGTGACAGTCGCCCGGCCTTGATGCAACTGACAGGCGCCATGTGTGCACACATGGAATGCAACGCACTGCGGCTGCCGCATTGCAGCACTATTACACTTGCAGCAACTGCTACACATGCCTTTCAGAGTCTGACTCCGAGCTGCCAGCCTGAGGCACCCGGTGGGCCAGCCTTATTGCAAAGCAGCACTGCCAAACGATTCCCAACTAGTGATGGCAATGCCAACTTGAAGGTGCAGCCTGAGGTCACCGCCACGGTGGCACTGCAGCCTGCGCGCAATGCCACCACACTGACTGCTGCAGTAACTGCTGGGTGGCCAGTCACTCCCCCAGGCGCACCGCGCTGTTGCCACCCTGGGCGAGTGTACCACCCTCCACATTGAGGTTCACCCATACCTCTGTGTGTGCCGATCAGCTTAACATATGGTGGTGGTGCTGCTGCCGAGCAGTCTGCGTCCCTGCACGTTCAGCATGGACGGCACAATCTGGCACCCCGCCGCTGCTGCTGCTAGTGTGCCTCCACCAGAGCGCGGTGTGGCGCATGCTGCTTTCACCTGTAATGGTTACCGTTACAGCAGCACACGCGGCGCATGCCGCATAGATTTTTTAGTGATGCTGTTGTTTGTCGATGATGCACTTGCAACAGTGTCATGGAGGGGCCGGCGGAGGCTTCAAAATCTCAGCGCATGCCTTGGCACTGCCATGCCCCATGATGAAGTGTTGCGGCACAACATGTACCGACACAATGGAAAGTCGGTGTGATTGTGTGTGCATTCAATTCAAAGCCTTGGCAGCCTGTGCATCCTCTGCTGTAGCTGATATTGTACACACAGTAACCGAGTTGACAGTATTTCGAGGTATTACTAAATCGGTGCCACTTTCAGGCTGCAATGTAAGGGGGCAACGTTATGAACCACCGGTGCAGCAAGCGGCAACAATCTCACATTGTGGATTGTTTTCACGGGCTCGGTCCGGAGTCCGAGCCTCTCGGCATGGTACTGTGCAAACGTGACGGTCGCAGTCTGGTGCTGGACCAGTTATGCAAGGTCAGGCGGCCGCAGCCTACCGTCAGGCCCGCAGTGACAGTCACTGTGACAATGACAACTGGATTGAGCGTGCCATTGCTCAATTCCAAAGTTTTGCATCATACTCCAATTGCTAGACACAAGACGTCTGACAGATTATGAAGCATACAGGCCACAATGTGGCACCCACCTGCTTGGGGCCGCATCGGCCGCTGCCGGCATTCAGTTTCGCAGGCGCAAACGCCACGCGCATGCCGGTGGCCGCCACCCTGCCGCTGCCGCTGCCAGTGCAGCTGCTGTTGCTGCTGGCGCCAGACTTGAAGCCGCTGCGGCCTTTGGTTGTGCAGTTCAGGTGCAAGTTCTCCTTGGCGCCAGTGCCACAGGGTCGCGGCTTGCGAAGCAGCCCTGCTTTGCTCAGCAGCTTCACAGACATATCCAGCTGCCTGGTGAGGAGCTGTGGCACAGTGCGCAAAGGGAAGGGGATGGCACATGTGGTGCAGCGTCAACTTCGCTTGCAGACAGTTACGGTATCTCGTGCAAGCCTGTGTCACATTAATTTAATACTACATTTTGTTGTGGACCAGGTACTACTTTCATGTAATGCCGGCGCCATGTGCTACATTGTGCGAGCGCCAGTGCGGCGGCTGACAGCAGCTCCCAAATGGCCCGCGTTCAGTCATGCATGGTGAGGTGCGCTGAGCTTGCAGCATCGTGACGCACCATGATGATGATCGACTACGAGCACTGCGGTTCTCGTGGGGGTCTCACTCAAAAGACACCCAGGAGCATCGCGTCAAGGAATAAAGCCTCAAGACTGCATCTGACTGACAATCTGTCACACAGTTTAGGTATAAATATTATGTAGGCAGGCCCTGCCAGGTGAGTGTACGTACACAAGGTGTGTACCGTGCTGTGGCTTAGTAGTACGTCCAAGCTGCAGGACAACATGTTTGCAATCTGCTCCACCACCATGACAGTGGTGGTCCAGGAGTTACTAGTGCACGGACAACCACCCAGAAGACAGAATGTGACTGCTTAATTACTCTAGTATCAGTCCAGACTAGTGTTCACATGCTCCTGCGTGCTGTGGACTGGCACATCAAAATTTGCACTGTAGTATAGTACACGAGGGTGTTGCATTGTACCGAACACAACCAGTCCATGCATGTCATGGTTTGAGTCATCATAGCCGCACCTAGAGTAAGCTCAATCATGATCATCCACGGCACCCTGTCAGACGGCCACATGCTATCACAAATCATACTAGGTACGTAGTAATACCATGGTATTACCTGCTTACTTCAGAAGTTCAGAAGTATTAATATTCGCGGTACTTTGAAGTATAATGATTATTCTGGTAGGTGTTTCAGGTCCTTACCTGCACTTGCTTCTGCAGCGCCTGTGCCTCTTCCCTCAGGCTGCTGTCGGCTGCCATATCAGAGCCCGGTGCCGCTGCGTGGATGTGAGCTGGTGTCTGCTGCTGCTGACCACTGTGCGAGCTCTGCGGCGTCACCTCCTGCACAGTACGGGCGCCCGGCCCTGCCGTGCCTTTCACACTGGTGGGTGTGACCAGCAGCCCATCTGATGTGCTCAGCAGATGCTGCGACAGTGGCGCAAGGGCAACCTCCTCCACACGCTCAGCGCCTGCTGCCATGATGGTGGTGTCGCCCAGAGGTGCCGCAGTGCTCAGCACTTCTTCGGCGCCTTCGTGCACACCCGCCTTCCTCTCACGTGCATTGCATGCAGACATGCACGTGGGGGTGGGGAAGCTGATTGCCGCGGCGTGCAGTGGCACGGTGCCTCTGCGCTCTGGCTTGACAGCTGGCGCACGCTGCTTAGCAGGAGTCAGCGCGGGTTCCTGCAGCGGCGAGGGGTGCAGCAGCAGTGTGTGCTCAGCCTGGCTCAGTTGCAATATACCACCAGTCTCTTATACTGAGCAGCTAGCCCGTTGCACAGACCGTCGCTAGGGCTACCAGCTGCTTCGAAGTACTTCAAGTAGATGAGAAAATGAAATGCGTGCGCAATTTGCAACACCCATCATGTACTACTGATACAATTACTGTACTATAATTAAAACTCACCTCCACCACAGCCACCATGGCTGGTGTCCTTTCTGCTGCAACTATTGCTGCCGTGCGCTGTGCGCAGCTGCCGCAGCCGCTGCAGCACGTGCAGGTTCCCTGCTGTGACGCCGCCTCCTCCGCTGTTGCCAGGCGCTCTGCAGCATCCTTCCACAGCTGCGTCACGCACGACAGCTTGGCGCGCTGCGCCGCTCTCTCCGCCTCCATGTGCGCCAGCAGCTGGTGGATGCCGTCGCGCGTACTCGCAGCACCAGCGGCACCCTCCTTGGTAGCAGCCTGCCAGCATGGATGCAGGAGTTGCAGACCAAGCAGCAGCAGCAGTGTAGCGGTTGTTTGACAGTGCAAGTGCTGGTGCGGCATGGCATTGCATGAACAGGCGCGCCCCAGGCAGGGCCAGGTTAACAATTGGCAGCCTCTTACAACTGTTACAGTGTGTGTGCATCCCTCGTGACGCAAGTTCCTGCCAATTCTGTTGCTGCTGCAGGGGGCGACCTGACATTCAATTTGGCTATACTAGTAGCGTTAAGCTGTACACACTTCATTCAATGCACAGGGTTCGAAATGCACAGTGTGCGAAGGGTGCAGCGTGGCAACAGCAAACATCTCAAGGGCGCACCTGGACCTCCAGCAGGTGACCCATGGCCATGCCTGCCCGTGCCGCCATGGCCGCCACCGTTGCTGCATGCTCTGACTCGAGCTGGGCTGCTCGCTGCTGCTCCAGCTGCAAAGGCATTGCAGTGGGTGCATGGGGCAGGTGAGCGGCAGTAACAAGCAAAGTGAGCAGGCACTGCATGGCTGGGGGCTGCGGATTCGGCACTTTGCGGCTAACGACACTGGCACTTGCAAGCAAGCGTGCACGGTTGGCTGGTTGTCAGCATCGTAGAGGAGTCACTGTGGTTGCAGTGGGCGTGGTGTCGGGCGCTGTCACGTGATACTTTCTTGTGTCTGACAACTTGACAATTTACTTCAACTCCGGTGTACCATGCCAATGCAGAAACCTCAGGACTCTTGCTCTGCACTAGGCTAAGCCCAGACTAACGACCACAGATGCCTGGCAAATACACCCGGTACCATGCAGTGCCACACTGTGGCAAACCAAATAAAACGTCAACAGCTACCACTCTGCTGGTCACCCTCAGATTACCCCGGGGCAGCCTCACACTCAATTGTGTGGCTCTCTGCTACAATGCCCCCCGGGCCGCGTGCAGGCACATGCTGCCTATGGGCGTGAGCAGCGCGTGTCCGGCGGCTGCCCTCTCCTGTTGTGGGATGAGAACACTGCATAGCAGCACACACCTACCATGAGAGGTTGCGCGGCCGCCAAACACGCTGCTCGCCGGCCCACAAGGCATGCATGCACCGCAAACAAGAGGCCGTGCTGGTGGCAGAGGGGGGGGCGGCTTGCGCGCTGAGCAGCAGCACGTGCGATTGTGCCCTGACAGCAGCAACGCAGTTTGGCGCACCCCTTGTATATTACATACTGTTGCGAGAACGGGCATACATGGTGCACGCCAGCAAAATCGCGGCACCCTGCATCGTGTAGGATGGTGTGCCTGACATGATGGCCTGCCCACTTCACATTCTGCTGGCACAAGTACCACACACTTCCACTGCTCCTCAGGCGGAGCCATTGACGTACCCGGCGGCCCCTACTGGTACTGTAACAAATCACACGGAAAATTCTGCATGCAAACCAAAGGGATGCTGCAAACCAAACGGATGCTGCTGCCAGCACCTACATAGGCCCCCGTATCACACACACATTACCCGAGCCCCTTTGCCCCTTTCCCGCCTGGACCATACCCCACGCCCTCTCATGTGGCACTGTTGGTGGCAGAGGCGCTGCTGCCAGTGCGCCCGACCTCGCTGCTGCACAGCACGCAGCTGCACATGGGCAGCCCACCCCAACAGCCAGACTGTTGCTGCTGCTGCGAGCTGCACTGCTGCTTCTGCTGACCAGCTGCTGCGACAGCACTGCCGCCGCCGCCGCCACTGCCGCTGCGCAGCTGCCCCTCCATACCGCTAACCGGCGCCACCACAGGTGGCGCTGCCACTGGTGCAGCCGGCGCCGCTGCAGTCGAAGTGCGTGGCTTACGCGGCTTGCGCACTCTCTTCCCATCCCCTGTGCAAGCACTGCTGCCGGTACTGCTGCGCTGCCGCTGCGCACCGCTGCTCTGTTTGTGCTCAGCAGACACGGGGGGCCGCAGCAGCTGCTCTTCGACTGCACAACCCGTGGCGGGCACCTGTAGGTCTTTCTCGGCAGCGTCCCTCTCTTGGCGCGCCCCCTCCGCCAGCTGCTGCAGGTCATCGCACATCGCCACCGCCGCTGCTACCACGCTCCCACCGTCTCCCCCTGCCGCTGCGCTGCTGCTGCGCCCGCCCTTGCTGCTCTTGTGGCTGCTGCCGCCGCCGCTGGTGCTCTTGTGGCCGCCGCTGGTGCTTTTGTGGCTGCTGCTGCGCTTCTTCGCCTTGGTCGGCTTCGAAGTCTCGTCCGCTGCCACGGCACCAGCGCTGCTCTGCTCTGGCACTGTTGCGCCGCCCCCCGCTGCAGTCTCAGAGCCCTCAGCTGCCGCCGCGCCCGCGCCTGTGCCCGCAAAGGGAGCACGCTCCTGCTGAGCAGGCTGCTGCCGGTGCTCAGCAGAAGCTGCGCCGTCTGCTTGCTCAGCAGCTAGGATCAGCACAGAGCCCAGTGCGCCCGTAACGGCTTCGTGGGCATCCGCCAGGCAGGACTGCGTTGCGTCAGCATCCTGCAGCTGCGCTCGCAGCGCAGCCGCCGCCTGCTTGGACAGTTCCAGCTGCTTCCGTGTGTGTGGGAGACACAAAGGCATTTGGCAGGGGGAGAGGCGTCAGTGTTGTCAAAGAAGTTTGTGGCGTGCTTCGGCTCAACACATCGTAGGCCAGTCTGCTCTTCAGTGGCTGCGACGGGCGGTAACAATCCGCCGCCCGCCAGCTGCAGCACGGTTAGCCAACCATGGAGCGGCTGCGCGCTGCTGCTGCTGAGAAGAGGATTGCTGATGCCTGTCACAGCAAGCAAGTGGAACCTCCTTTCCTTGAGTTGCTCTTATCGATGAGCGCTGAGCACTGCTGGTGCAGCAAAGCCTTTGAAGTTGGCTACTTTAAGTGGCATGTTCAAGTGGTTGAGCTTCTATGCACTGAGCTGGCACCTTTTATGATCTGTGCCTTGTGCATAATCTCTGCAAAAAAAACTACTTGCCTGTGAAGGCACCGATTCCCCCATGGGGCTGAGGCTGGGCACGACACCTGTACAGGACATCTACACCGTTGCTGCATCTTGTAAAGGTACGGCTCACACACTGTGGGTGATCTCGATCTATGCTGCTTCCCTGCTGCTCTGTCATTCTGCTGTTGTTGCTGTCCGCGAAAGCTCGGCCGAGCCGTAGCGCTGCTGCCGCTGCTGTTGCTCACTGCCGACTGGTGTCCCGCATATTGTGTGCTCACCTTCAGCTGCGGCTGCATGTGCATGCACCTGCTCTAGCACCGCCACTAATGCTCAGCACAGCGGTGCGCCGGTGGTACAGAGGACCAGTCCTGGGACTGTGCTGCAGTTGTGCTCAGCAGCACTCAACCCTTCCTTGCTTCCGGATAGCCGTGCAGCACCATTACTCTGCTGCAGCGCTGCGCACCACGTGCTGCTGAGCACCAACATGTGCTCAGCAGCAGTGACAACAGATTCGACCCATTCCTCAAGCTGCGCCCGCTGAGCATCTTTTATCGACGCCAGTGCTGCTCAGCAATCAGGTATGCTCAGCAACAGCAAAACCCGACCCGCGCCGTTGAGGTGCACCAGCTGGCACGGCACATCTGTATTTATGGGCTCAGCAGCATGTTCTTTATCACTCCGTGTAAGGCGCGGAAAGCCCTGTGCACATGGCGTGCATGTGACGGGAAAACGCATAATACAAAAAAGCAGGTACTTCACCAAGTAACTCCTTCTACAGACCTGCTTGGCAGTGAGTAACCCACCTCCTCCTTAAGCTGCGCCTGCTCGCGGCGGTAGGTCTGCATCTGGTAGTGCAGCCACCGCATCTTGTCGCTGGCAACGGCGTAGCTGGTCTGCAGGTGCTTGGCGAGCGTGCTCAGCGACTGGTTCTGCTCCTCCAGCTCCGCCTTGTCCTGCGAACAGTTGCATGGCACAGAAAGGAGGAGCATGTGGTCAAAATAAGTACAGCGCACTCGTGATTTAATGCTTGGCAGTTAGCACCCCCCACTAAAGCGACACCCGCACCATATTAGGGCATGGTGTATCACTTATATACATATATATTCATTTGGTCTGTGACAGGTCTCTGGACCCTGCATAAACCGCATAACGCACTTAATCGCAAGTGCAGTGCATTATGACATCACACGTATGGTCATAAGACATCGCGTTAGGGTTGCCGGAATCGTAATCGTAAGAATTACAGTCTAGTAATTACGCTACGATTTACGGCGTAATTATGAAGTGGGCCGTAAAAAGGGTAATGAGACCAAACAGCAACATGTACACATGGACACCTCTAGGGCGGCTAGGGGAGGGTGGGAGGCGGCTGCGCAGGCACACAGCACACAGCATGTTTGCTGCTGATGCAGCAGGTGCGGGTGGCGCCGCCAGGGTGGCGAGTGTCGATGGCACGGCGGGTGGTGACTCGAGCACGGGTGCCGGCAGTCACATGCTTAGTATACCATTACGGTTTTTACGTCACGTTACGTAATGCTACGATTACGAGTATGTGTGGAGTGTTTAGCAAAAATAAAATATTACGATTCCGGCAACCCTACATCGCGTGCATGGTTTGCACATGCCCGGGAAGGCGGCTCAGCAGCTAAATGCGAGCCTCTGCTTTCACCATGAAAGAAAGAAAACATAACACGTTGCGAAGCACAGGTACTGCCGTTGCAGGGGCAAATCCCAGGCCAAACGCTGTGTACATCATAGTGGCAAATGAGAGAAAACGAAAACCATGTGGAAGGGGCGGTGACCAGCTCCTGCATGGTGTTCTGCCAAGAACGGTTATGCAGGACATGCTCAGCCGTCTGTCGTGGCGTATACCCGCAGCAGCACCACTTTGCCAAGAACTGCAGCCAACACAAGACATGCATACACCTGAAGCACCCAGAGCCTCAGCACAACAGCCGCACGCCGCAAGCTTGCTGCCACCCTGCACACCAATCAGCACCACGCACCGTCTCCAGCTCCACCACAAGGGCCTCGTCCACGCCCAGCAGCGACAGCACCTCCGCCTGTGACTGCCGCAGCTGCGACACAGCCGCCTTCAGCTCCCGATTAGCCGCGGCCATCGTCCCCCTCTGCGCCCTGAGCCGCGCAGCAGTCGCCGCCGCCGCACACACCTCCTGCTGAGCAGCTTCCCACGCTCGCCTGGCACCAACGCCAGCAGCCCGCTCTGCACACAGCGTCCTATCCGCCCGCAGGGCAGCCGCCGCCGCCTCCGCCGCCGCCTCGCGCAGCGTCAGGGCATCGCTGTGGGCGGCGGCAGCGGTGGTGGCGGCGGCGGCATGCATGCGCAAGGCCGCGGTGCGCGCTGCCCGCTCAGCGCAGAGTGCCCTGAGTGCCTTGGATGCTGTCGCCGCTGCCGCCTCCGATGCCTCGTCGGCTGCGGCCCTTGCTTCCTGCGCGCGCATCCGCGGGACAGGGCATGACAAAGCGGGGTGAAGGGGCGCCCATGAGGTCAGCACCGCGCCACAAGATACAGAGTGGTAGGGGCGGTTCCTGTGCTACTCGGCAGCAGCTCGCTCGCCGACCCCTGCCTTCCCCCCCACACCAACCCTCACAAGCGTGTCCACAACCACGCGCGCCAAAAGCCAGTCACTTCACGCATCACTCTCGCCGGCCCCTGCCTTCTCACAATCCCACCCGCAAAAACGCACGCCAGCAGCTCGTCACCTGTGCCTCCCGTGTAGCCGCCGCCGCCGCCGCCTGCGCCGCCTCCCACCCCCTTACCGCGCCCGCCGCTGCAGCCTTGGCGCAGCACATCGCGTGCATGGCGCGCTCGGCGGCGGCACCGTTTTCCTCCACGCTGACGCGCGCGCTCTGCAGCTCGCTGGAGGTGTGCACGTGGCGCACCGTCTCTGCGGCGAGCTCCATGCGCAGCCCCTGCTCGCGCCTCTCGCAGTCGGCCAGAACCGCGTGCAGGCGCTCGTGCTGCGCCAACGCCGCCGATTTTTCGGTTGCCGATTTCGGTTTCGGTTTTGCGCAGCGTCGGCGGGCGGTGTGCGTTGTGAGCGGGTTTGGGAGGGAAGGGGGGAAGGGGGAGGGGGGGGGGGACTTGAGAGCGGGGCGTGGAATGGCAGCCGTAGCACAAGCGGCATGGGCCGTGGGACCACAAGTCAGTTGAAAGTGAGCACCTCACAGCTGGTGGCACTGCTGCCGCTGAGCACCACTGCTGACGGTGTCAGTGCTGAGCACTGCCGGTGCAAAAGCTGCCGCGCGCTGCCAAATGCTGCTGAGCACAGCTGCCGCTTGCAGGCGCGCGCAAGCAGGAAAAGTGTAGTGATGCGTACCTCTTTCTCCTGGTCTCGAAGCTGTGCGTGCGCCTGGCTGCAGAGCACCTCGCTCTCCTGTAGCTGCGCCCTGCAGATAAACACACGGCGCGGCCAATGGGGCAGTGTTCATGTGGTAGGCGGACTGTGTGAGTGCACATGACGCTCGCAAACCACTCGGCCTCAGGTGCTCGCAGTGCACCATCATGGTGGCGTTCCGCAGCCACCAGCCGTGGATGCACAAGGTAGCATTGCGCTGTGCATTTAGGCAGCGAGTATGTAGCAAGGGGTGCATACGAGGGCGGTCGGTGGTGACTGTCCGTCTTTCCAGGCTGTGCCTTAATCTTCCCCATACATAGCCTTCTATCACCACACACCACGCACACACACACCGCCCGCACGCCCACCACAGCACTCCCGACCAGAGCATGCGCACACACAAACGGCATTGCGCGCCACCTGTCCACTTCTGCACAGCAGCACGCGTGGCGTCACGCACACACGCGCCACACACACACCACCCAGACGCCACAGCAGCACTCCCTACCAAGCACTTGCAGGCACACGCACACACAGACACGCGGTACCTGAGCGCCTCCGCAGTGGCGCGAAGCTCCTCTGCCCGGGTGTGCTCCTGCTCAGCAGCACGCGCTGCGTCGCCGCTCTGCGCCGCAAGCGCGTCCGACCCCGTGTGCAGCTCGTGGACATTCAGCTGGAGGTCCGCCACGCTCTCACGCAGCCACTGCCACACCCACAAGTGCACGGCACAAGGCGGCAAGCGGTGTCAGCAGTAGCAGATCAGGGTGCCAAGTTCGCCGCTGCTGGTGCCGACTCCACTGGTACGTCCTGGTGAGCTTCCTGCTGGACTTGTTGAGTGCATCACAAGTATTGGAGTATCACGCCCCAGTTGTGTTGCCGAGCATTGGCCGTCGCCAACACCAGGCGCTTTTTGTTGGGGGGTGGGGGGCTACCCGGTACAGTATGCACGTACACATAGATATGTATACCAGCATGCTCTAGTAGATAGAAGTATGCAGGTACTTTCCGCTCTTGCAGCCACACACCCCTCATATGGCTCCACCGGTGAGGTCTGATACTGGAGGGTGGGGCGGGTGTTATGCAGGGTGACGGCCATAAGCTCCGATACGTACGGTACCTGTCACACACCCTCCTTTACGGACACCATGTGCCGCCGCTGACTGGCACCGCCTCTGCTCTCTGTACTGCTGCTGCCGGTGCTAAGCACCGTCAGCACTGCTGCTGAGCAACACAGCTACTGCTGAGCACGTTCACTCCGTGCACCGCCGCTGACGAGCACCACCATCCTCTGCTGCTGCTGCTGTCGCTGAGGCACCATGAGCACAGCTGCTGAGCAACGCAGCTGCTGCTGCTGAGCACGTTTTCGCACCTGCATGTCCTCCTCTGCAGACGCAGCACGCGCCTGTGCGTCTGCAAGCTTTTCGGTCATCTCCAGCAGCGCCTGCTCACTGCCCTCCGCCACCCTCTTGCGCTCCGCATGCGCCTTCTGCGTGCGCACTGCGGCCTGCAGGTTGGTCTTGAGCTCTCGGCACTCCTTGTCCAGCCTGTTGGACGACCACAGGCAGTCAGGTGTGTGCGCGCACATGGTTAGACAAGCGTGATAAATTGTCGCCAGCCTGTCGAGTGACACAGGCAAGCAGTTTGCGCACATGAATAGGCAAGCATGATAGAACATGTGTGTACACATACACTCCCAGTTTGCAGCAGGTACAGAAGTGCGTGACCCGTTTCAAGGCAGGGACAAGGTGTACCCAGCCTGTTAAAACAACACAGCCAGTGCGTGCGCACATGATCACCTAATCATGGTCCATAGACAAATGACATACAAGTGTACCACCAACTTTAGGCTGGGGAAAGGTGCATGGGTGCCACCGCGAGACAGCGCACCAGCACAGTGTCATCACATCTCTGCAGCTGACCCACACTTTCTGCCTGCTGAGCAACAGCAGCAGCAGTTGGCGATGCCAGGGGGCAAGCCTGGCTGTGTGTTCTTATAAGTTCATGCCGCAAGGCTAGCGGCCACCACATTGGTCTGTGACCGCGCCTGTGCCCGCCAAGCAAGCCGCGCTGGGTGTTATTCACAAGGGTGGCAGGCTTCCATAAACTCTTCTCCAAGCCACCACCCCAAGCCTGGTCTCAGGTCACGGTGCATCTGCTGACAGGGCCAGCGCAGCAGCAGGCCAGCAGGAGCTGCCATCTGCTGTGCCGCCAGGCTGATGCCAGCGCAGCCGCTGCCTGGACATGTACTGTGCCAGCTTGGTTATGCTACCCAGTATCAACAAAGTACAGTGCACTCGCGATTTAGTGTGGGGCAGTGCACTCCCGCACCCCGCACTAGCAAGACCCGCACTAATGTAAATAATAACAAATAGGGCATGAGGTATCATGTATATAGAATCATGTGGTCTGTGACAGGTCTCTGGACCCCGCATTAAACCGCAAACCGCACTAAATCAAAGTGAACTAAATCGCGAGTGCAGTGTACTTTGAGAAGTGGCAAGGACACGCATGCATACATGCATGTACACACTTGCACTAATGATAAAAATACGTGCATGCTTGTTTACTTACCTTCCCTTGCCCCTCACTATGGACCAGATAGATGGCGCACTTTGTGCACTTGAGCACAACGGCATTGTGCACATACTACTTCAAAAAGTATGTGTATGCCATTCTGCTTTGCAGTCCAGGCACTGCTGGGTAAGGTGCGGTTCACGCTGTCCACTTACTGTGTGCGCACGTAAACTTGAAGTTTACTTTGCTGTGCGTCCGGCAGAGGAGACACTGGTGGCGCTGGCAGTGTGGCGGGGGAAAGAGCGTTGGCCGCAAACAACTGAAGTTGCGTTGCTGTCCATAAGACCCTGCTGCTCAGTGCCATCTGCTGCGCACCAGGCCAGATTCACAGTCGTGCCCAACA
This sequence comes from Ophiocytium majus, assembly GCA_032358315.1. NCBI lineage: Eukaryota > Xanthophyceae > Mischococcales > Ophiocytiaceae > Ophiocytium > Ophiocytium majus. The sequence goes on along the minus strand of JAULBY010019754.1, from coordinate 2,530 downwards.
CAGCTGGTGCCAAGCACTCAGTGCCGGGGCGTGCTTTGCGCAACTTGGAGCGTCTTGCTGCGGTCATTTGTTGCGGGTGTTTGCCACGTTGTTGCCACCCCTCGCTCGACAACATGACGTGCTGTACCAGCCGCACTAGACACGCCAGGGCACCCGTGCGTGTGCACCGCGGCCACTGGTGCACACACCCTGCCCGGCGCTTTCCCCTGCCTAACACACAAAATACATACCTATTGGCCCGGCGCTTTCCCCTGCCTAACACACAAAATACATACCTATTGGTAACATTCTTATACTTCGAAGTATATATATAAATATAGTGAACCTGAAGTAGTACTTTGCACCACGTGTTAGCGCACCACACACCTGTCCCGGTCCGACCGGATGGCCGCCAGCCGCACGTTCGCCCGCTTCACGGCCGTCTCCTTGTCAGCCTTGACCGCATACCCTACATCGAATTATGATTGCGTACTTGTTGAAGTAGTACTTGTCTGTGTGATGAGTCACTGATGACCAATACGCACCTGTCCCGGCCGGTGCGGATGGGTGCCACACGCACATTCGCCAGCTTCACGGCCGCCTCCTCCTCAGCCTTGAGCGCCCTCACCTCCATACACAAGCACGCACCTGTAGGTATCCATTGTTAAAGCGTACTTGAAATAGGTAGTACTTTTCATGTGGTTGGCACGCCACACACCTGTCCCGGTCGGTGCGGATCGCCGTCACCCTCATGTTCGCCCGCTTGACAGCCGCCTCCTTCTCGGCCTTGAGCACAGACCCAATGATTGTGTACTTATTGAAGTAGTACTTGTCATGCGGTTACCGCAATACACACCTGTCCCGGTCGGTGCGGATGGCCGCCACCCGCACATTTGCCCGCTTCACGACCGCCTCCTTCTCAGCCTTGAGCGCCCTCAGCTCTCCCTCCAGCGCCTCCCTTGCCTTCTCGCTCTCCGCCAGCTGCCTATCCCTCGCCGCTGCACCCTCCCCCGCCCTCTGAGCCACCACCGCAGCGCCGCCCGACATCCTTAGAGAGCCCTCGCGCGACACGCCGAGCGCCGCCGTCTCTTTCGATGGCGCCCTGCCGGCGCGCTGCGGCAGCAGAGGGCCCTCTCGCGACGACGATGGCGGCTGGAGCCGTGACTGCTGAGCAGCAGCAGAAGCTGAAGTTGAGTCAGCAGCGGCACTTGAAGTTGGGAATTTTGCGCAGCCGGGGCGCGAGAGGTCCTTGGCGGTGCTGGCCGCGGTGGGCGCGGCGGCGGAGCGTGAGGGGTCCCTGGGCACCGTTGACATGGGCGCCGCCGCCGCCTGCTTCGGGCGTCACAAATGGTGGCAGTGCACGTTTCAGCCGTATAGCCACAGGCAAGTTGGGCAAAAGTGTCCTCCCTCTGGCACATGGTACCAGTCGTGTAGTGCATGCAAGTTACAAGTGTGCCAGCTGGTGTATGAGGGGGGGGGATAGCTGTGATACAAGGCGAGCAGATGGGAGTTCTAGTGCATGCATCGGGTGCGGGGTAAACCTGGGGTTTCTTGAGCGCGACACACAGTTGAAGTGGTGGAGGTGTTGGGTCCGCATGCGGGCACATGCTAGTGCCACCGCCAGCTCCACAAGCAGACGGAAATCACATGCCCTGGTGGCACATGCTGCCTGCTCACAAACTGGAGCAAATTTTCATAATCCGCACCAGCGGCAGCAGCACCAGTCGCGGCACCAGCAGACCTAGCACACAGGAGGCTGTGCACAGCGTGCAAGTTGTAGCGCCGAATGGCAGATTCAGCTCACCTTGCGCATGGGCCGCGCGTGCTGCACACTTGGCCGCCTCAGTGCCTGATCGTCGACGCTTGTGGCGACAGACGCGCCGCCCGCATCTGTTGCGTCGTCGCCGCTGCACCTGGAGGCCTCACACTTCAAGTTGGAGTTGCAGTTGCTGGAGTCTGAGTCCCGGCGCGCAGACAGGGCGAGTGCGACTGCACCGCCCAGGCCCCTGCGGGAGGCGCCCACCTGAGGCGGCGGTGCTCAGCACATACGCGAGGTTGTGAGGGAGTTGTGCCACTGTGACACTGCAGCGCAGTTGATGGCAGCACAAGTCAGCAGCAGCAGTGCTCAGCGGCCCTTGGGGGACGTGTCCCCCTTGAAGTCCCTGGTTGGTGTTATGCCACCGCCGGCAAAGCGGTATGCAGTCGCAGGACGCTTAGCTTGCAGGTGGACAAAGCTGGCGTTGCACAGCTGGAGCGTGTCCAGCAACAAACAAGGGCAAGCACCACTTGGCCACCACCCCAGGTGGCTGGCGCTGATGCAAGAGAGGGGAGCTCGAAGTGAAAGGATGAAGAAGTGAGGGGAGGGTGAAGGGGGAAGGTTTCTCTTTTGAGGCTGTGATGCTGGGCACTGTGTGCAGGGTAGTGGGGCTAAGTTGCCAGGGAGCCAATGCCGACAACCTGACGCGTGAGAAATGACACACTTTATGTATTCCCTCCGCAAGTGTGAACGCACATATTTGTATGACAACCTTGGCTGGCAGGCTGAGCGCGT
>JAULBY010019743.1:0-19206 GCA_032358315.1 Ophiocytium majus | reverse complement strand
ATTCACTCTGCTTTTGCACCCCCACCCAGCGGTGTGTGCGCGTGCTGCCTCTGCGAGTCCTGTGCTGCCTGTGCACACTGTGGGCTTTGCAGCCCAACACGTGGCATACCGTGATAGTACGTGCTACCCTGCTTCCTTGGTTCTTGTTTTCTGTGCGCATGTGCCTTGTACTTTTATTAAACTCCGCTTAGGGCGCGGAAAGCCCTTGTACACCTCTTTTGCAGGTTTTGGTGGCATGCAGGTGCGAGCCAGAACCAGCGCGTTGCTTCTTCTCCGTGCACATCTTGAGTTGTAAATACAGTGGTGCACTGCAGCTGTGTGAGGTAAACCGCAGTAGCCTCTATTGCACTGCACACCCCATGCAGTGTATGCGCACATACTTTTGTGTGGCTGCGCCGGTCTAGCGCATAGGGCGCTGGACAGTGGCTGCACAAGCACCACCCTGTACGCCGTAGGCGTGCAGGACAAACTTGTGAGGGTGTACATACAGTGCGTTCATGAACACGCTCTTTCTTGGCAGTCATTGGCCAACGCCATGACGCCGAGCAGCAACTATCTGTCTACACATGGATGTGAGCAGCAACATCGCAGTTGCGCCACCGACGTCCCGCCGGCACACCGCAACCACAGCCTCGTGCTGCAGTACACCTTTGCGCCGTGCCGGCACCGTCCGCCGGCGCACCGCAACCACAGCCACCTGGCATGTCGGGCCGCGACTTTAACACATGGTTCGCTGCCTGCATCGCCAGCAGGGCAATCGAAGCATCAGATCTGGCTGCTGACCAAAAGCACCTCCTCCAACATCTGCATGCCTTGGACCAGGCTGGCGATTCCATGGCGGATGCCGCGGTGCGCAGCTGCAAGGCCGCGGGAAGTGCATGCGGCGTTGTCCGCGTTGCGGAGCTGGCGGAGGGTGGCGACGCAGCCTGCGCGGCGTTCCTTGCGCAGTACAAGCATGTGCCGGAGTGGTGCGACTTGGAGAGGGTCGCGAGGGGCCAGCATTTCATTGTGAGACACGGCGCAGCAAGCACCCTCAGCATGCACTTTCTGTGCTTGACGGTGGTGGAGGGGTATCCTGAAATTTCTGGGGTGCTCAGCGGCACGGGCAGGCTTGCCCCTGGGGCTCGGCATGACGTAACGTGAGTGTGTGGCATGGTGTGGCCGCGGCTTGAACTGCAAACAGTGCGTAGCAGGAACAGCAACAGCAGCAGCAGCAGCTTCGGAATCAGTATGGTGCACCATGCATGCTTGCATCTGATTTGCTTTGGTGTAATCTCAAGCAGCGGTTGCTGACCCACTGCGCCATGCTGCCACTCCGCTCTACATGCACACATGAATATATATATATGTACTACTACCACTATATGAGTACACATGTGTTTCTATCTGCACCGAAATTTGTTGTACATGAAAATGCACACCAGCTCACCTCCCATGTGTCCCCGAGCTCACACGCACGCACCCACCACCCACCCACCCGCCACCCCCCCACAGCTACCGCCGCATGGTCGAGACGGCATCCTTTGTGGTGGACTGCGTGGTCCAGCCCCTGCCCAGCCGTGACGGCACGGCGCTGCAAACCCTACAGCGCGTGCGACTGCTGCACGCGCGCGTCCGCACCATGCTGCTGGGCAGGGGCACAGCACAGGCGGGTGCCGCTGCTGCTGCTGGGGAGGGGAGTGGCGGCAGCGTGCCCATCAGCCAGCTGCAGAGCGTCATTGTGCTGCTGTCGTTCTCGCTGGTGGGTTTAATGCTGTTTCCGTTTCGCTCGCCGCCACTGGTTGAAACCGTGCTGGGTGCTAAGCGTAGGGTTGATGGTAGCGTGTGGCCACAGCGGTGGCAGAGCACCAGGTGGTGGGTTGGTTGTACGCGGAAGGGGTGAGCAGGTGCTTTGGTGCATTTTGCATAGTTGGCGCGGAAGTGCCCATGTTCCCAACAGCAGTGCCACGGGAAGCACTGTATGGCTGGCACTTGCAGTGCCCAGCACTGGAAATGGTGTGCATATGCATGGCACCAGCACCAGCGCCACTTGGGAGCATAGCTGCCCTTCCGCTGCCGCCAGTGTTTAGCTGCAGCATTCGCACTCCGTGCCGCCTGGTGGACACATGCAACCGGCCAAAGGCATGACGTGCAACCCTCTTGGCTGTGCTGTTGCCGCAGGCGGCTGATAGGGTACTACCTGGGCATTGCCGACGACGCTAACCCTTGCACCAGCATGGAGCGCGCAGAGGCGTTGTTTGGGCTGACAATACGCGAGTGGGTAAGCACATGCCGTGCGAGGCGCGTTTGCAGCGATGGTGCTTGCGCTCCCGGTTGCAGTGACAGTCCCACTTCGAAGTAGAACTTGCAGTTTCGGCTGCCAGTGCCCAAACAGGTGCCCATGACAGGTGCAAACACACCCGCTGTTGCTGCTGTGCGACGGGCAGCAGCCACGGGCGTTGTGCCATAAAGTAATACGCTTATCATGCTGGCGCGTGTGCATGTCACATCAACGGCCATGTCTGCTGAAGCGGCGCGCGCACCAACAGCTGGTCCTGGTTCCAGCACAACGCGGCTGCTCGCCATGGACAGTGCGGCCCTTGTACCGCTACTTCAAGCCTTTTCTTTTTTGCAGAAGTATGACAATGCGCCTGTGAAACCAGCAGATGTTGTGCTGCCTTGCAGCTCAAAATTATCATGTCGCCCCCAGGCACTCACTTCATACATGTAGCGACCCCTCCCGTGCTGCACCGCAGCGCAGCTGCCGTGTGCACCGCTCTCCGCCTACATGACATCCCTCCTGCGCCGACGCTGTGCCTGCTGTTGTCCTCCGCAGTTCAAGCCGGCGGCAGAGTGTGTGCGCTTCGTCGACCAGTACCTGCGCGCCATGGCCGGCCGCTTCCCCCTGTACCTGCCGCGCCCGCTCCTGCAAGAGATCACGGAATACGTCATGGGCAGCAACATGGCGGGCCTGCTTGGCGTGCAGGCGCCGCCAAACTTCAACCCAAAGTTGAAGTGGTGGGGGCAGCTGCTGAGCACACGTCCATGCACGAGCCTTGTGTGGCACGCGCTGCGGTGCGTGGTGATGGTCGCGGACTGGGCCGCGGCGTGGCCTGTGGTTGGTCCCCTGCTGTGCGAGCTGAACAGGCGCTGGCTACGGGCGATTGTCACCATGCCGTTGGAGCAGCCGGCGACATATGAGCTGCAGCTCTAGCACCTGTGTGTGTGTGTGTTTCTGCGACGTTTTTTTGTAACGCACAGTTGGCGTGGGCATCAATTGGTGTGGTGCCACACTTTAGTGGTTGGTGGCCTGCCAAGGGCAGGCTATGGCCCATCTTGGGTGGCCGCTGCTGGTCTGACGCACCCTTGATTTTCAGCAAATTTCTAGCCAAATACCTCGAAGAAGCGTTAAAAACCCCGCCACCTCTGCAGCAGCGCTCTGCACGTTATAGTGTTCTACGCCGCCGCCAATGTGTTGGCCAGCAAGCGCTGGCACATGATTGGGCGGTTGCGGGCACAGGCGCCAGGTGTGCAGCCTGGTTGATAATGCATGTACAAAGTGTCGGCGCATAGCATCATCGACTACACTAGCCATCCCTGGCATGTGGGGTGGGAGTGGTGTGCCAGGTGCTGGGTGGGGCTGGGAGCAGGCCGCCTCGGATATGGCAATGTAGCCTACTGTTACTACCATAGCCATGCAGCATGATATGATATGGCAGCGTAGCCTACTGGCACTCCTTTGGCCATGCAGCGTGTGGCGGCTGCCTAGTGTTAGGTAGGGACTCCAGGCGGCGGTACATCCTATGGCGGGCCGCCCCTTCCACACAGATGCTCCGCAAGCCTCTCAGCCTGGCTCCGGTTGTGGTGGCCCCTCCAGCGGTGGTGGCATCGCATTGGGTATTGTGGTTTTGCAGTCGGCATAACAAGTGGCCTTGGTCGGTCAGGCTTTTCTCAGTGGCACACATGTGTGTTTTTACACGCCTTTTACACGCGCGTTTAATGAAAGCACAAAGTGGAGATGATTGTGGTGCGCTGTAAAGTGCAGCCGGTTTCGAGCGCGCATGTGCCTGTCAGCTGACTTGGACGCATTTGTTGCAGGTGGCAGCCAACGACACGCCGTCTGCTCAACCGCTGGTGCAGACAGCGCTCGCTCACGCACCATTGGTTATATTACGTCAGAAGGATACACGAGGCTTCCTATGCAGAAGTCTGCCATGCTAGTACTACGTACTTCAGAAGTAGTGGTGTTATTTGTTTGCACTCGTGGGCGTGCAAGAGCCCATGTCATGCATGTCGGCACGCTGGTGGGCAGTGCACATGCCCGGCATTGTATGCACACGCACACGCAAAGTGCTCACGTAGTACCGGTGGTAGTATTATATTATATATAGACTATATAAACCTAAACCTAACCCTAAATATAATACTACTGTAGTATATATATAGATGGAATCAGCGCTTCGGTAGGTGCGAGATCAGCTGCTTCTTCTTAGGCGCCATCTTTGCTTTGTTCACCCCCTTGCACGGGTCCGCCCAGGGTGACGGCCCCTACCGGTGGGGAGACCTAGAGTTTATCGCTCCTAGATGAGTTTCATATACATTTATAAGTTATCGGCACTTGTGAGCGTGCAAGCGCCCCTGGACGTCATGCAAGCCAGCATGAAGCAATAGTATATGCTCGGTCCCTATGTAAACATGCTCACCGCTTGACATGCGCAGTCGACACCTAGTGCACACTGTAGCAGGATATGGTGTACTTCCGAATATAGTGTACTTCAGAAGTATAGTTCTAGAACTTCACTGGAAGTGTGATACTTGGAAGCACTTCAGAAGTACTTGAAGTGACAGTTTGGTGCTGGGGGGGGGCTGGGAGCGCATATTTTGCGCCTCTACAGTGCACACACGGGCGAATTTGCAGCGCAAGCCCTCGTCCAATGCAGGTGCTAACGTGCGAAACAGCTGATGCCCATGTGTGCATGGGACACCCTTAGAAGTATTTGAGAGTAGGGCATTCCTGTTAATACACCAGGCCCAATTACAGTTGCACAGCACGTATTGGCACCATCCAGTATACACATGCCACCGTCAATCACAGTGGTCACGCAGAACACATGGCTGACGTTGCAGAGCCAGCGTCACTACTTTGAAACGCAAGAAATGGCAAACAAGGAGCAGGCGTACACTCAACACAGCGTTGTCCAGGGTGTGCATTCGAGAGCACGCCAAGTGCATCCCACTCAGGATGCCGCAGGCGCAATTTGCCGTTGGCGCGCCACCATGTATGGCACTGTTACATACCGCTAGCCTCCTCACATACACAGCATACACAAGCGCTACTTTTTCAGCTGGAAGTAGTTGCTACTTCGACTTGAAGTAGTAGCAGCGTGTCCCCGCCAGCGCGCTTGCACACACGCCAGCGGGGTCACAGTGGTTCTGCGCGCGCCCATCCGCAGAATCCACGTCTGCACCCGGCCATGGCAACGTGGCGGGCATACATGGCACATGCACATGCGCATGAGCAGTGCCATGTACATCGCGGCACAGCCGCCGCTGCTGCACACAAGTGCACAGCGGCAAATTTGTGCTTTGATGCCAGGACGTGCTGCGGCAATGCCACTGCCACATGGGCAGCTGCGCAGAGGTTATCACACAGTGGCCACTAGGCACGCCGTGCGTGTGGACCCTTTGGTTCGCACAGTGTGCGGGCAGCTGCGTGCCAAGTCTGCCTGCCTGCAACAGCGTTTGAGCTGCGAGCGCTCGCTCCATGCAGCCGCGCCGCCGTGCGTGCACAGTCCGTAGCGTCATCTGGTGGGGCATGTCGTTACTTACCGGCTGCCGTCGCGTCCATACACGTGTCTGCACACCCCAGTCCGCCCTCAGCCCGGCAATCCACGCCATAGCCGGGCCTACAGTCGCAGTACCAGCGCTGCCGCCCGCGCCGTGTGCCATAGTCATGGTGCCCAGCTGTCTGCATCACACGCAAAGGCCGTGTGTGTGCCAGTGCCACCTGGTTCACACAAAGATGGTCTGCCCGCCGTCGATGAGAACCGTCTGCCCGCAGATGGAGGGCGCCGCGTCGCTGCAGAGGAACACCACCGTGTTGGCAATCTGGTGCGCACGGGTGCGGAAAGGCAGGCGCGCAGCGAGGGAAAAAACGTACACACAGTCAGAGGTCCTGTGTTGAGCGAGTGGCGCGGGCGCCCCCGCCTTGCGGCACGGTGTGCACGACGGCAGCAGCGGCTTAGCGCCAAAACAAATTCCGTTGCAGCGTCTGAAATCGTTCGCAAGGAGGTCACAGGCGTGGCACAACAAGCCCCGCCCGCTGTGCGCCACTGCGCCCAGGTGCAGCACCATAACACCAGCCGCCCCACCGGCTCCGCCTCCCTCACACACACTCGTAGCGATGGCTAACAGCGTATCATTTCGCATATAATACGCCGTATAACGCATGTAAATACGCAGTATAACGTACACCGACGAACGTGTTTATACGGCAAATACACCGTGTATCGCATTTTTTGGCGTAGAAATACGCCGTGTTGGTATAACATATAAAATAAGTTATACGCCGTGACCCATCACACGCCTCCTCCGCCGTGGGGAACCGCCGTGTGGGCGCGCGCTCGAGCCACTCGCGCCCGCGTCCGGACTCCCATGCCCTCTGTCCCATGCCGGCCATCACAAGCGTGGGTGCCACAGAGTTGACCTGCACGCCGTGGCGCGCCCACTCGGCGGCCATGGAGCGTGTGAGGGCGTCGACGGAGGCCTTGCTGGCGGAGTAGGCGGCGGAGCCGTCGGCGCGGACGCTGGCCTGCGTGGCGGTGTGTGCGAGGGTGGTGTCGTTTAGTTGATGAACTTTTGTTGTGCGCTGGCGTGCGTGGGGGTGTACGGGCGGGTAGTGTCGTCTTGTCGATGTAGCTTGTGGCAGAGTTCGCTTGGGGCGCGGAAAGCGCTGTGCGCAAGGCGTGCGCGACTTGGTAAAGCATGATCATGTATGTACTGCTTCAGGTACATGAGTCTGACGTCGGCATGTGAGGTAGGTGGTCACTGGCTGTGCACATGTGCAGGTGTGCACTGCCAAAGCCCACCTGACAGGAAAGCGGATGGACAAAGAAGTGGATCTATCATATCTGCACTTCGTGGGCATGCAACGACCCAGGTACATTGGTTACCGGCGTGTGGCCGCCAACTGATGTATACTTCGAAGTATGGCCTATAGATATATGTATATACAGGTATATATATATGATATATATACATATATACTACCGGTAGTAGTATATGATATGATATGATATGATGGCTGTGCACCGAATGAGCCCACCGATGCGTTGGGCTCAAACGAGCAGGTACTGGCAAGCTTAGTCCATGCCTTGTGCCTTGTTTTACTTGATGCTCATGACTGATACCATGTGCACAAGGACATACTTCAAGTATGTGGCAATTTTTCTACGTTGCTAATGACTGATTCCATGTGCGCAAGGACATACTCTCTAAGCGGAGTTGAATAAGAGCACGTGGCAAGCACGTACTTCAAGCATGAGGCAGCCGTCACGAAGAGCCAAGCGCCACTGCCGCAGCCACATCACCTGGGATGATATGTTGACGATCTTGCCGTACTTGTTGGCAATCATGCCTGGCGCGCACGCCTGCGCCATGAGCAGCGGACCCCTGGCATTGACAGCCATGGTCTGCTCCCACTGGTCAGCAGTTATGTCAGACACAGGGATGCCGCCCGGGCTGACGCCAGCATTGTTGACCAGGATGTCAAATGCGGCGCCAGCCCACTCCGCCTGCGCACCAAAGCAGCATACAATTGATTGCACCCATGCAGGTGGCGGTTACATGCACGAGTTTTGAGGTTTGTGTACGTGAGTATTGAAGTGTGTGTACACGTCCAGAGACATGGGGCCATGTGTGCCCTTGTACAAGTGACCCACAAATGATGGTGAAACGCCAGTTGAAGCATGCACAATACTGGGCGGTGCTCTGGTGGGTGCGTGGGGCGTGGGGCGGACCGCAACAATGTCAGTGTGGCACTGAGTCAAGGCTGTGTGCATGCAACCGTAATGATGCAAGGCTGCGCCATTGCTAGTGCTGTCAGCAGTTCTGTGAGACGTGTGACCAAAAAAGCATCACATTTCTGAAAAGGCTCCGCCTGCAGCACTCACCGCGGCCTTGGCAGAGCTAGCCACCTCATTCGGATCTGACACGTCCGCCTGGAAAAACTCTACCGTTTCTCCACCCGCGAGATAGTCATGCTCGTCCACCAGGACGTCGTATTCCTCCTTGTTGCGAGCAACCACTGCGACTTTGGCCCCTGACCGCACCAGAGCGCAGGTTATGGCGGCACCCAGGCCGGCGTTGCCCCCGGTCACAAGTGCCGTCCTGCCTGCCAGCAGGTCGCAACGAAAGGGGAACGCGGTGTCCGTGGTGGTCATCCTAGCTATAGCAGGCAGGATCCAGAGAAGGCAGTGACATAGATGTTGAAGTCAGCGAACGTGCGCCACGTGGCAAGCCCAGAGAGCACGCCACGGGGCGAAAAGCCCAAGGGGGCGAAAGTCGGTTTGCGCACCTTGCAGAATGCACTCAAGTTCTCACTGAGCTTAGCGACACGGTTCGGCAGCGGGGAGGAGCAGGAGCGGCAGCAAGTGCTGGCAGGTGCTAATAACCACCTCCTGTACAGCGCTGCCCCTCTAAATCTCGCCCGCAGCTCTACCCGACGAGCAATAGCAGCGCTGAAGGAAAGCTTCGCTGCTGGTGTGAGTCAAGCTTGTGAGAAGGACAGCTGCGGATTTGGAGCTGCGAGAGCCGGATTCGCCGCGGCAGGGAGGCGATAGCTGAGGTGGGTGGCGCACGTGCACTAGGCATCAGCTCCGTACATACCCTCCTGCGACTTCTTCGTGCGGCGACGATGACCCAGGCGCAAAAGTAGTTGTTGCTGTATTGGACAGTCGCTGATACTGCAGCAACGAGCACCACCACCAGCAAGCAGCCGCACTGCCCGGTGCTGCCGCCAAAAGCTGCCCTGTTTTCGTGCAGCAAGTTGTTGAAGTCGTGCACTGTACTGGCAAATTGACCAGGTTGATGTGACAGCCAAGAATGGCGTCACGCAAACAAAGTTTGTGGCAACAACCTCGCACGCAGAGCGCACCAAAACGAACCATAAAACGGCGTGTGATCTCTATACATTTTCGTGGCCAAGTGGGTGGCCCTTCCTGACATGGCAGACACGATCTAGTGCACGCAGGCCAGCTGCTGCGACACACGGCCCTGGTTGCATTTTCTCCCCAGCGCCCCAGCAGGCCATGCGACTATTCATGAGTACACAACTGTACTGCTGGTACAATGTGGCTTCGGCTGCAGCATCACGCCGCCGCCGCAGCCGCCGGCACTCCTCACACCTCACCCGCGGCTGCTATTTGCGCATCCTTGCACCGCCATCACCCGCGCCAAATGGCGCACCAGTGCCCTTACTCAAGTCAACCCACCACCACCGCCGCGTGCAGCCCGGCCGCCACCTCTGCCGCCACCGGTGCTACTAGGCACACCAGCAGCGGCAGCGGCGGCGGCGGCGGAGCAGCAGCCATGTCGGACGAGGAGTACGAGTACGAGTACGGAAGCGATGCGGAGGACGACTACCAGTACGGCAGCAACGAGGAGGACGGCGAGCCGCGCGATGACCTCATCGCCATTGAAAACGCCTTTTACGAGGGCGACGACTGCCGCCAGGATGACCCCGCCAAGGCGCTGGAGGTGGGGGGGGGGGGCGCTGAGCACAGCGGTTTCATTGCAGTTTCATGGCAGTTACCTGGGTCATAATGCTCTGGGCAGCCGGCACGCATCGTGTGGGGGGCAGCTGCTGTCTCACTCGTATGTACTTTAAGTACTTTTGAAATATATGGCTGATGGCGCCCGGATTCTGGTGTGGTGAGGAGAGTGGAGGTGCGGCACACAGTCTTATTATTCCTTCAGGGTGGCGGCAGCTAGGCACCGTCTGCCTGCACCCTTGTGTGCGCTGTTGGTTTGGTGCCGCGCATGCATCAGCCGCACACACTGTCCTCCGCCCATGCTGTCATAGTGGTTACCTTGTCCTGATTATGGTGGTCCTGATTATGGCTGCCGTGTGCGTACTCCCAGATGTTCACCAAGGTGGTGGAGCTGGAGTCTGCGCGCGACGAGGTCAAGTGGCGTTTCAAGGCACTTGAGGTGGGCGCTAGTTCTTGCGTGCGCCAGCGCATTTCACAACCACTTGGCGGCAGCATGACTAGTGCGCAGCGCAGCGCCCCCACATGGCGAGACCACCATAACGCGGCATCGCAGCACCAGCTGTGTCGAGCCATCTACAGCAGTTTCTGTGGGGAGCATGCGGCAGCGGACGCCTCTCCCACTGCACACGCTAGTAGCATACTCTGCATCTAGAGCAGTGGCGAGCCGTGTGAGCAGCAGCACAACCACCAGCGCGTGCACCGCCCGCGGCACCTCACACAATAGTCCACGCTGCCCACACAGACCCCCCACACAGACTGGCAACCGTGTAGGGACTTTTTAGGTTTCATGTGGTTGAGGTTTTGGTTCTTATTAGTGTTCGATTTCATTTCTTGTCTTAAGTCTGTGTGGGCAGTCTGTGTGGGCAGTTCCGGGTATCTCACACAGCGCGCCACCCCCCACCACGCCCAGCATATTCTCCACCGGTTTCCGGGCCTGGTCTCCTCACCCCGCCTGCGTTCCTGCCCGTACGCCTGCACACTTCTCCCTGTGCGCCTCTGACCCCACAACACCCATTAGGATGATGCGGAGTGATGGGTCACGGCGTGTAACACATTTTATACGTCACACAAAATACGGCGTATCTCTACGCCCAAAAACGCGATACACGGCGTATTTGCCGTACAAATACGTTTGTCTGTATATGTTATACGGCGTATAATGCGAAAATTATACGCTGTGACCCATCACTAATGATGTGCGTGTACGTGTGTGTGGTGTGGGCGTGGCCATCACCACCGCCCTGGCGGCCAATGTTGTGTGTGTGCCTGTGGCGCAGCACATGGTGGTGCTGCACCAGCGGCTGAACCAGCTGCCGCAGATGCTGGAGCGCTACAAGCAGATGCTGAGCTACGTGTCGCAGGTCACGCGCAACGAGTGCACCGACAGCTGGGTGGGTTGGTGGCATGGGCACGCCTACCGCGGGCGACAGAATGGTGCCGTGGCTCATGTGTCAGAGCACTATTGCTCGCTTGTTCACTAGAATGGAGCGGTGCACTTCTAACGGGCCCACCATGAATGTGTTTGGTCGCCAATGTCAAGCTGCACCTGTCAACAGTTTACTTCAACTCATTTGGACTCATGTCAGGTAGTCACAGGTGCTGGCAGAGTGCAGTGAAGTGTTGTGTTCGGGGGAGGTAACTCTTGTCAGGTAGTCACAGGTGCTGGCAGAGTGCAGCGAAGTGTTGTTTTCGGGGGAGGTAACTCTTGTCGGGTAGTCACAGGTGCTGGCAGAGTGCAGCGAAGTGTTGTGTTTGGGGGAGGCTCTCCAGGGGCAGGAACTGTGCAGGACGGGTTGTCGACACGTACCTCAATACTTCTGTTTGCACATACTTCTCAAGTACACTGCGATTTGTTGCGGCCACATTCGCTTACTGGTTTTCCTGTGTCGGAACTCTGCTGGGCGGCGTACCTTGAGAGCTGCAGCTGCTAGAACCACGAGCGGCCGCCCACACACCGCCTCACCCGAACCAACACATCTGAATGCACCGCATGCATGTCCAACACATCTGGCTGCACCGTGCGCGTGTGTGTGTCCCTGTGTGCCATCCGCTGCCATGTGTTCGCAGCATCAACAATGTGCTGGACACGGTCAGCACCTGCACGGACCTGCAGGTGGTGGGCGAGGTGTACCGCCTCACCCTCGGCGCCCTCAAGTCCGGCGGCAACGAGCGCCTCTGGTTCAACACCAATGCCAAGCTCGCAAAGGTGCGGGCTCAGCACAGTGTTTTCTGTGTGTGTGTGTGTGTGCGTGTCCAAGTCACTGCGCCAGGCCTGCAGGCGGCTGAGCATGGCCCTATCTGCTGAGCACCGCCATCGCTGCTGTGCAACGCCACCAGCTGCAGCGGTGTCGGCATGGGGCGGTCGGGCCATGGGGGCGGCCCGCCGTGTCGCGCTCACCCAGCACGTGTGTACCAGCTTTCACTCCCACCACTCGGTCATGCGGCACGTGCTACTGTACGCCTGGCACAACCCACAGGGCAGCTGCACACCATTGAGCACCCCCCCCCCCCCCGCCCACCCAGGGGGGGCTCTGCCAGCGGCCCCTCTGCGCGACGCTGCCATGGCCACCCATGCCGACCTGCAGGGCCAAGTGGCGCAGCTGCAGCGACAGCACGAGGCCACCGCGGCCGCCAACACCGACCTGCAGCACCAGGTGGCGCAGCCGCGGCAGCAGCTGCTGCTGTAGCTGCGCCACCTGCTGGTGCAGGTCGGCGTTGGCATTCGCGGTGGCCTCGCGCCGCTGCTGCAGCTGCGCCGCCTGCTCCTGCAGGTCGGCGTTGGCAGCCGCGGTGGTCTCATGCTGCTGCTGCAACTGCACCACCTGGGTGGCCGTGGCGGCGTCGCGCACCCCCACCCCAGACTGTGAGTCACAGTCGTTGCCAACCGCACTGCTGCCGCCGCCCCCCCGCTGCCCACAGGCCTACCTGCAGGGTGATGACTTTCAGGCGGCGGACCGCACGGTGGCGGAGCTGCACCGCACGTGCCTCCTGCCGGACGGCAGCGACGACCCCTCCAAGGGCACCTACCTGCTCGAGGTGTACGGGCTCGTCATACAGCTGTGCACCGCCACGCGCGACCAGCAGCGCATGCGCGACGTCTACCCCAAGGTCATGCTGCTCAACGCGGTGAGTCGCCGTCGCCGCCCCGGCCGCTGCCTTCCTGGCCGCCGCCGCCGCCACCACCACCACTGCCAGCACTGCTGCCATCACTGCCACTGCCACCGCCGCCGCTGATGGTGCCACCAGGCCGCTGCCGCCGCCGCTGCTGCCGCGGCTACTGCGGCCAATGCTGCCGCTGCCGCTGCCGCGGCTACTGTGGCCAATGCTGCCGCCACCGCCACTGCTGCTGGCGGCGCCACCAGGCCGCCCCTGCCGCTGCCGCCGCCGCTGCCGCCGCCGCCGCTGGTGGTGGCGCCACCATGGCTGGCGGTGGCACGGCCGTGTGCTCAGTTTGGCAGCTGGTGCTGCCTGCATGCCTGCCGGAGCGTGCGCGCTTGCGGTGCTATTTGGTCAGAGTTGAATTTGCATGTTGAAGTCAGTAGGCAGTACTGTTTGGTCAGAGTTGAAGTTGCATGTTGAAGTTAGTAGGGCGTGTCACAAGGGGCGTGTCCGAACAGGCCAAGGCTGATGTGTGTGTTGGCTGTTGACGTGCCGGTCCCAGAGGTGCTTTGCCGCTCTTGACGCAGGTTTGGTGCCACTCGTGGCCTGGTTTGTGTACTGTGGTAGCCGCGAGAGCATTGGGCAATGACATGTTGCACACTGCTGGTTGCATGCAGGAGCCCTCACATTGGCGGCCAGATCGGGGCAAGATCACACAGCAACCCGGCAGCATGAGTAACCGCTCTGCCGCCGCAAAAAAGTTGCGGGTAGCGGCTGCTGTGCTGATTTCAGTGCTGGTTCCATTTTTGCTGTTGTGCTGAGCAGGCGGTGGAGGACCCGCGAACCATGGGGCTGATCCGGGAAGAGGGGGGAAAGGTGGGTGCACACACTGGGGCCCACGCCTGTACCACCGTAGCCACGGCTGCTCAGGCTTACATGCTTGGTGTACCTCCTTTGGTACATGTGATCCGGCGATTGCATGTGTTGTATGTGCACACATGCGTGTGCGTGCATGTGTGTGCTTGTTATGTGTGCACGCACGCGCTCAGCCCAGTCGCCATTGCCACCGCTCACCCATGCCATGCTCCAACACACGCGCTATGTGATGCACCGCACTGTGGCTAGCCCAGCCCACCCTTGGCACAGCTGACCAGCTGGCGGTGATGTGTCAATTCTGCTGTTGAGTGCACTTGTTCTTTTTGCTGCTGCAGATGTACATGGCGCTGGGACAGTGGGACAAAGCGTACAATGAGTTCTACGAGGGCTTCCGAAACTACCAGGAGGCTGGTAACAAGAGGGCCAAGGTGGGCTGCTGAGCACAGCTGCCATGTGCGGCCGCCGCTGCAATACTTCAGAAGTACTACTAGCAGTACATACTTCTTAGTACATGTACACATACATAATACTTCAGAAGCATGCATGCTTGTAATATACTACCAGTACAGTAATTTTATTTATTGGCACTCGTGGGCATGCCAGTGCAAGTGCCATGCATCTTAAAAGTTGTGGCGATGTCATATGCCCGGTAGGGCATGCACACAAACGCACAAAGTTCACTGAACAAACACTACTACTTCGAAGTAGTAGTAAACAATACCATGTTGGACACTGCACACTTCTGTGGCGCAACTCACCTTGGTGCGTACTACTGGTGCGGGGTCACACAGCCTCCAGCTCGCGACCGAGTGTCGCACCGCACACCGAGCAGCTGCCGCTGCAACTGGTCTGTGCTCACATACGGTGCATGGCCACACACATCTGCGTTGCTGTAAAATACCTTTCCTCTGCGCTGCTCCTGTGCCCACGGGACTGCAGGACTGCCTCAAGTACGTGGTGCTGGCCAACATGCTGGCGCTGAGCGACATCAACCCGTTTGCGGCGCGCGAGGCCAAGGTTTGCCACTGACCACACACTCGAATGACAAAACCTAAGTATATTTCCCAACTTATTTTTGTGTGTGCAAAGTACACACACGTCAAAACCGAAAATGTATGTACCTAGCAGTACCGGTATTTTGAAGTATAGCAAGCCTCTGCCTGCGCCCCCAGCCAGCACCCCCAGCCAGCCCGCTAGTGGCTGGTGCTCCCACTGTGCACACGCACTACTTGCGGCATCGCGCAATGCCACCCAGCACATAGGCTGCAGCACCAGTGAGAGCGCACAGACGGCTGCTGTTGGCGTCGCGCGGCTGCCTCCGTTTGTGGCGTAACTGCTGCTGTCTCTGGTGATCACCTGTTGGATCTTTGCACCCGTACCCGTGGCCCCGCCCCCAAACTTGTGACATGATGCTGCTGCTCACAACAATGCATCTGCTGAAGGAGTTTATGGAGAGGAACAAGGCCACTGGGTTGGCCAACCCTGGCTGCCACGCCTGCCCATGCCGCGCTGCCTTTGGACGCTCACACTCTGCGTGCCGCCGCCACTGACAGGTGTACCAAGAGGAGAAAGAGGTGGCCGCGATGATGGACCTGCGCCTCTCGTACGAGACCAACGACATTGGGCGCTTCGAGAGGACGCTGCAGGTGAGGGGCACCCGCACACACTCCCGTTGCCTTGGACCGCTACTGCAGCGCGCACTACTACTTACTTACTACTTTATGTAGTACTTGTACTTGCGGAGCCCCACCCAGTCTGCCGCAGCGCAGGAGAAGGGCATCCCCGCACGCTCCCCTTGTCCTGGGCTGCCACTGCGGCACGCGGTACTTGCGGAGCCCCACGTAGTGTGCCGCAGCGCTCCTGCTGTGGGTGCTGGTTGTTGCGGTAGCGCAGTGGCACCAGCAGTGGTACCACAGTGACGCATTTGTGTGTTGAGCAAGCCTCCGTGTTTTGTCATCGTGCTTGAGTGCCAGGCAGGGTCGCACTCACTCACAGCCGTGTCGTGAGCGCACGGCGTGCAGCGTGCGAGCGCTGCTCTGGCTGACATGTTTAACAGCACTGTCAATGGATGGCGCAGCGCACCCGGCAGCACCACGTCAGTGCTGGCGCGCTCACATCAGCCGTGCTTGCCGCCGCTGCGCGCTCGCCCCCCCCCCCCCTGCTTCGCAGAACAAGGCCAACAGAATACAGGATGACTCCTTCATCATGCAGTACATTGAGCCGCTCAAGCGGCGCATGCGCGAGCAGGTGCTGCTCAACATTGTCAAGCCGTACCGGCGCATCACGCTCGACTTCATGGCCAAGGAGCTCAACCTGCCTGTCGCCGCCGTGGTGAGCCGTGGGCCGGCGCACCACGCCCATCCCGCCCAATACATGCGTGTCTGTCTAGTGCTTTAGTATATGTATTTATTCGCACTTGGGCGTGCAAGCACCCATGCCATGCATGCCAGCACACCTATGGATGGCCACAGGACATGCCCGGCACAGTGTATGCACACGCACACAGAAAGTGCTGTGGACAACCAAATGTTTTTGGGCAGTTGCCGTGTCAGTTAGTTTTGTTAGACACCAACAATGGGGGTGGACGTTACGTGTTCCGGGAGCCACCAAATTTGCCAAAACAACCTCCAGAGTCATACCATACACTTCTGAAGTATGAAAACTCATCTAGGAGCGATATATATAACCTAGCAGTTTGTACTTGCAAGTATAGGCGACCATGCAAAAAATGGGGGGGTGGGGGGGGTTAGTGGCTTTTGTAACCACCAAAATGATTGCCGATTTTTTTCTACTCAGGTGACTAGAAGTACACTCCACATTGCACTTATTAGGTGCGCAGTGACTGCCACGAACGCCGCCATGCAGCAACCGCCACTGCTGTATCCGACTTCAACGCTGCAAGCACGTCCGGCTCCCTGTGCTGCTACCCGCTCCTGACCCACTCCTTCACCGCCGCAACCTGTTCACGTTGTAGGAGGGCCTGCTGGTGGAGCTGATACTGGACGACCGGCTGCACGGCAGCATCGACCAGCTGCGCGGCTTTTTGCAGGTCGGGGAGGACGACGATGACAACAGGTGCGCGCCGCCCCTGCCTCCAGCAGCACCACCAGCCTCCTCTGCCAATCTGTGGAGGGGATCGGCCGCCGCGCATACACCCTCGTGTCGTGCCGTACAACGTACATCGAAGTCGATAGCAGAATGGCGGTGTGTCCTCCCGGCGGTGGGTCAACCTGCCCCCGACATGGACGCCTGTCGACACATGCCACTGCTGAGCACGCCGGGCGCTAGCCCGCCGGCCGCCGCAGGGCAGGCCGCGGAGCCAACCCCCCCATAGATCTCTTAATATAGCTGGTGCACACATGCCCTAATGTCTCTATCACTAATACACATACTTCGAAGTGTGAGTATGCGGTGTATAACGTGTTTGTACTTCTGGAAGTATTTGTAAACGTAATTGTACACTACTACGTAGTATTTATACTACGTATGTTGTGTTTTTGAGCGCAGCCATACACCGCCATGTCATACTTCGTAGTCCTACCTAATATTCCTGACACACCACTACCAATCTGTAACAGCTCTGCCCCGCATCACCGTGAAGGGCACGAGCAGCGTGGGCTGGAGCCTGCATGCGTTATCCGCCGCGGCTCTACTGTGCACACTGGAGTGCCAGTCACTTGGTGCAACAGGCCACAAGCGCGCCCACTGCATGGGGCGCTGACTTCCACTGGTAGCTCCCACTATGTCAGGGTGTCGGCGACTGCCTGCATGCCCCAACATGCCGCTGTGTGACCTGTTGCACAAGCGCTCTGTGCCCTGACGCACCCGCCTCGCCTGCCGCCGCCTCCGCCTCCGCCGCTGCCACGCCGTGCAGCACCAAGTACGACGCCCTTGTCAACTGGAGCGAGCAGGTCCGAGGCGCCACGCACGCGCTCACGGCACGCCTCAGCTTCATGGCCGATGTGCGGTGACGCCTCCCTCCCCCCCCAAAACACACACACTCTGCACTTATGGCAGCAGCGCGGCGCCCGGTTGTTGCCCAAACAACAACCAGGGCTGCACAAGGTGGCTGCTCCTTTCCGGGTGCGCCATGGGCACGCCCGCGCGGCACCAATGGACCCAACTGTGCCAGACGTGCATATGCTCCGCAGTTGAGCGCGGAAGCTCGCGCGGCCCAGCTGCCGCCGCCAAACTTCGCAGCAGCAGCAGCAGCAGGAGAGCTTGCCAGCACCATCGACGGCGGCAGCGGCGGCGGCGGCGGAGCAGCGCCTTGGCATGCTTGCGGTTGCGACCACCCTCTGCGTTGCTGAGTTTCCGCACGCGGTCCAGGCTTCATGCACACACCGAGCGGGTGGTTGCGGCGCCACACACGCTGGCGCAACGGCACCGTGGCTGCTGCCGCTGCAGCACCAGCGCCACGCCATGCGCAGACGCCGCGCCTGTGCCAGGGCACCGCGGGTGCATCACTTCTGAGTGGCCTCGCACTTTACATGGTTCACTGCCGCAAGTGGCAAGCTGTAGGGGTTGTCATGTATCTGGAGTCCCTACCTCATGTGTGCAATTTGCTGCGAGTGTGCGGCAATGCACTGCGCTTTTGCAGGTTCAGCCAGGTGTGATGTGGTGCTCCTGTGGTGTGTGCGCTGTGAATGGCGCAGGCCAGGCTCAAGGCTCACACGTGTATCGTGTGCATGTGTACGTCACTTTGCTGGGCAGTTCACACCGCTGGTTCACACTGCTGGTCGCATCGAGCTTGCAGCGCAGCAGCCGCTTGCAGCATGCTGCAGTTTCAAACTGCCAGTTTGTGCCAAATTTGCTTCTGAAGGCACAGTTCTGGTCTACTTAACTACTTCAGTTTAGGTGGTGGCAGCCAGATTGCCATCATGTGTGGGCCCGTATACATATAGACTCAAAGCTGCGCGCCGTCAGCAGGTCTTGAGAGATGAAAGTGGGTGGGGTTTTCCGCCCTCGCTAAGGGCCTGTCCTTCGCATGGCCAAAGTCGCCACCGAATTCTCCACTGGGGGCTGCTTCCACGTGTATACATAGATGCCCTGTCAGCAGCCCCGTAACCGCCCCGAAACGGCCACCCAAGGGCATGAGTGTCTCAACATAGGGACCATCATGCCCCAGCAGTGCCTACACGACTAGGACTGTAGGCTTTGTGAAGACCTATACCGTTTGACTGCCGTCGGCGCCATCCATTTGTGAAGCCTGCGTCATGATACACCGGTGTCTATAGATATGGAGCAGGCACAAAGCCGTGCAAATTTGTAACCACACGCACGAAATAGCCATATAGTAAGCAGATGGCTGCTGTTGTAACCTTCACATAACCCTTCTAGCAAGGAAGCATGGCTGCCTGATTGATTTCGTGTGATGTCGATTGAGATGCCACCTACTGCCTGCCGCAAAAGCACAACAGCAGAGACACCCACTGAACCGCTCTCTGTGCCCAAAGCACGTAGTATTGACGATCGTCCCCAA
>JAULBY010019732.1:0-19212 GCA_032358315.1 Ophiocytium majus | reverse complement strand
TGTACGCAATCCTGAGCATTGCCAGCTCTTTCGCTACACCTGTCTGATCCCTTTTTCTGGTCACGCGCACCGTGTGCCAAGGGCTTTCCGCGCCCTAAGCGGAGTTCAATAAAAGTGCATGCACGGCTGGATGATCAAGTACGCGTAAGTACGCGTGTATACCTGCACATGTATGCAGCGCTGCAGCATGATGCTGGCCACCGCTACAGCGCGCTGGCAGCTGGCGTTTTTATTTGCTAGCAAAGTACTTGCGGAAGCATAGCAAGTACAATTACAATATTCCATGTGGGCGCCAAGTACCAAATACAAATACCAGGTATATACTCGGTCTCCAAACACCCAAAATACCAAATATATTCGTTATTTACTCGTATTTACTTGATTTTATTTACTCGAGAAAATATTCGACAAGGTCTGGCCCACTCCCTGTCCCCAGTGCCACTGCCGGCATGCCTGCGCTTGTCGGCCACCATGCTATTAAAAAATTATAGGCGCCGCCTGGGCATGAGGTAAAGACTCCAGCCTGGCATGCGGGTGTGCATGGCACCACCGCCAGCAGCGGGGCCACAGCTGCCCATGGCTGTGTTCACATTCAATACCCTCCCCCGCCCCATAATGCGGCCAAAACTGGCCCTGCTGCGGGACAGCATTGTTGCTGGGAGAACTGAAGAAAGTTGTCAACGCTGCTGGCACCTCTGCTGCACATTGTGTGTTGTGGACGATGTGTGGTGCCAGCACTGGGCTGGCATAGACTTCAAGCACGCTCTGTTTCCCTGCCAAAGGTGCACCGGGCGGAATGTTGTGCAACGATGCCAAACAACCATTTGGCGTGACGCAGCCGCGAACCATCACTGGCACACATGGACTTGCAAAAGAGGAAGCAATAGGTTATCATTTCTTGGCAGCCAACATGGGCTTGACGTCTTTGTAGGCGTTCTTTACGATGGGTTTTGGGCGGGTCTTGAACAGCACCTTGCGGCTGACAAGCCCAACAACCCTGTACTCGGCCGCTTTGCCTGGCCGCTTGGTGCTCACATCGCCAGCAGCCGCTTCGACTGTGGTTGTACATGGGTCACCATTGTGCACACCCACCACCTGCGCCACAAGTTTGGTAGTGTAACGACGCGGGCGCAGTTGCAAGGCTTGCAGTTGTTTGGTTTGATTTTGCCTGCCACAATCAAATGTGGGGTTGATAGCGTCACAAGACCGGCGAGGTAGCTGCGCTGCCATGTGAGCACGATCCAAGCAGATCGTGCAGCCACTGTATGGTGGCCTGGTGGAAGCCGAACTATGCAGTAACACGCGCGGCATCACAATGTTTTGTGGTGTACACACCTTGTGCAGAATGAGAAGGGGCTTTGACAGAGTAACCTCTTGTCCTTCAAGCTGGTGGCTGCCCACCACCAACACCGGCTTGCCCTGCAAATGACAAGGTGCAGGTGGTATGCAGGGAACATACCGAGATGAAACTACCATCATGTTGGACACATACTACAGGCTACTTGGTCATGTACACTTCCTCGACATTTGTGAGAACTGCAGATACTGTGCAGGACTTGACTGGGTGTCATGGGTGGTGCGTGATCAACCAAGCCGCTCATTCAGCACCATGTGCAGCTGCAGCTGTGCAATTGCCAGTAAAATAAGCAAGCCAGTGAGTGACATGCGGAAGCGTACCAAAGAAGAAATGCGAAATCTACTGTACTGGCCGATGGTGTACCTGCCAAAGACGAGTACGCCTGTGCGTGCAATCACGCTGTATGTCTGCACAAGAAGTGTAGGCAAGTGCCGGGCATTAACATGTCAGCTGTGTACACTTTTCTGGGGCACTGCAGATGAGGCGTTCAATTCACAATAGACGCAGGTTGCACCACGCACAGTACTGTGGCATAACATAGCTTGTTTGAATCTAGTGCTGTTGCATGGGCTCTCTTACCTGCGCATAGGTCAGCTCCCCAAGGTGTTGCCCTGCTAGCCTTGTCTGGGTCACAATCTCTCCTTGCAGCTCCACCATAGCCCACTCTCGCACTGGCAGGACATCGCCACCTGTCACCAGCACCAAACGAGCTCAATGGCAGTGAGTGCGCTGCGGAGCGAGAAGTGCCCACATGATGCTCACCTTCCACTGCTGTTCAGAAACGCGCACGGCCAAGAATAATATATGCTGATCCAGCGCATGTCGTTTCTGCCACGAGGCAGACCGGACTTGCCTTCAGTGGTGCTGCCGCCTGCAGCGTCACCAAGGCTGATGGGCAGAATCATGGGAGCCGACCCTCGACAGTCCACGTGCTGCCCCCGCGCTCGAGCTGCAGCTGCAGGGGCACCCGCAGCAGCACCACAAGCAGCAGTCAGCAGTGGCGGCGGCAGCAGCAACAGCAGCAGTGCAGCAACACGGCAGCAGCTGAAGCTAGCAAATTTTGAGGTGACGATAGCTGCTGCATTGACACCCAGCACGTACCTTACGCGCAGGTAGCTCCACCAAGGAAGCGTTAGTCTTCAACTAGCACTCACTCGTACAGCGGCAGCCTGCAACAAGCTGTTGGTATACTGTAATGACATCACGACAAACAAAACGCGCGGCCACGGGGGCGCGGGAAAATCGAGTTCAAACTTTCGTACGCACGAAAATACGTGCGCATGCATGGACCGTGCACACAAGCGCGTGTACAACATGCATGACAGCAGGGGGCGGTTATGAGCCTGTGAAATATATATGAAAACTCATCTAGGAGCGATAAACCCTAGGTCTCCTCACCGGTAGGGGCCGTCACCCTGGGCGGACCATATATGATGCTCCTTCCGAAAAAGCCTTATTTTTCTTCAAAAGCTTGTAGGAGTCCATATCGTAGATAGAGGCGCCTGGTCGAAACGTTTGCCAAAATTTGTGTTGCGCAATCACGCTATTGACATAGATCGGGGAGCGTCCAGGCCATGGATTCCAGGGGCGCGCCTGGGCACAAAGTCCACTTCAAAGTTGTCCCATTGACCGGGCTCAGACACTTATCGCAATTGTGCTGTCTGCAGTGCATGCGCTCGCGTGCTATGGGTGCAACGCTGCCACACAGCAGCCAGCCAGCCGCGCGCGTTGCATTAGCAGCTTGCCCACCATCCCACCCCATAATATAAGATGCACGGCATGTGTGCACTGTGCGGGCAATGGACGGCTTGGTGGCACACATGTGTGTCACATGCTTTGTAATCAGCAGGACGTGCGCGCAGGGCCGAAAGGTTTGCCTGTCCGAAGATGTGCAATGTGCAGTTGCAGATTTTGGTGGAATTTAGGAGTCAGCAAAAGAAACTTTGTACACAAACTGCCGCTATGGCTGTGACGCAGGACGGTGGTCAATGATCACATGGGCTCTCTGTACGCAGCATGAAATACTGTTGTGGTGGCGGGCGTCAGCAAAATGATACACTGTGCTACAATGGCCAGCAGCAGCAGTAGCGGCAGCAGCAACAGCGGCAGTGATGCACAGGAGAGCGCACGCCATGCGTACATGTCATAAACGGCATGTCTATACATGTAAGATTTCCAGTAAGAGTGCCGATCTACTTAGCCCGCATGTGTGCCGGGGGGGCTGTCTGTGGTGTCGGTACGGTTGTGCTTGCCACCATGGCACTGGTACTTGAACTCAGAGGATGCCCAGCAGCTCCACGTCGAAGTAAAGGGTTGCGTTGGGAGGGATGACACCACCAGCGCCGCGCTTGCCTGGCAGTGTTGCAGTGGTTGAGTTGACACAGTGGCGATGCCCAGCAGAGGCACACAGCAGCACCCACACAAGGCAGCACAAGTGTGGGTGTGCAGAAGACAGGCCACGTCAGTACCTGCCTTGATAGGGCTCGCCAGCCAGACTGTACATGCGCCCACACAACACAGTATCATATGCTCGTAGTATGTAAGGAAACACCAGTACAGAAGGTACAGCGACAGCCAGCATGCCAGCGCTGTGGTGCTCACCGTATCCCAACTGCGGCGGCACAATGATGAGGCGCCGCTCGCCAACCGCCATGTCCAGGATGCTCTCATCCCAGGCCTGCGCAGGCAGCACCAAAATGCAACCGTCATGGCTTCAGTACACCAACGGCACGTATTTGTATTTTTATGCTTCTGAAGTACACTTCAAGTGTAGCCACGAACGCTCTCATCCCCGCGCACAGCAGTGTCCACATGGCCCGGGGTAGCAAGATCATGAACAACAGCAAGGCAGATCATTGCCTGAGAGCACTAGAAAGTGGATGCAACGACAGTCCAGGCCAGAAAGACACTGTTGACAAAAGTGTCAAGGCACAGCAGGCAAGGGCTTGCTTGCCCCCCCAGTAGGTCTATGTTGAGGCATGGCAACACAGATGATTTGTGCAGCAACGAGGTATGGGTGCGCTGGCGTGAGCACGGACAACTCGGCTGCTGTGGATGGAGAATTGATTTGTGCTGGAACAGCTTGGTGCCCCTGCTGGGTACAAGTGCACTAGTGGCTGCCAAAATGGGCACTCATGGCCACCCTTCACTTTGAGCGTGTGAGTACTCCTAACAAAAAGTACCAACGCAAACGAAGTGCTTTTTCTGAAGATGTGCATAGCATCGTCCTCGAAATAAGGTTGTTTCCAGATGTGCAGTGCATGGCAAACCATAATACCAGCACCAGGGATTGCACACAAATATTGGAAGGGTTGCCAACCCCCCTGCAGCTGGCTTACCTTGATGACCTGCCCCGCTCCTGCCTTGAAGGTGAACGGGCGCCCCCTGTCGCGCGAAGAGTCAAACTTGGCAGCCTCCGGGTTGTCGCCAAAGCCGCCCAGCCAGCCCGTGTAGTGTGCCTGGACACATATGTCACAACACATGCACATGTGTGACATGCACAAGCAATGCAGCAACAGTTGCAGCACCAGCAGCAGAAGGTGTCAGCTGCCCAGCAATACTGTTCTGCAGGTGCGTTGCGCTGGCCTGGGCCATGCAGCATGTGCAGGGCTGGTGACGTGTGCAGATGCAGCATCACTTTGGCATGGTATGTCCATGCCTGCAGGGGCGGTCAAAGCAGTTAATACAGGAACACCACTACGAAAAGAGCTTTGCTTGCGGGTGTTTAGCGAGGTCCATGTGGGCGCATGAATGGTGCATTGCAGCAACAAAAGCATGTTTGTTGTACATGTGCCACACTGCACATAATGGAAGGCGTTTAAAAGGTGCCCCACCAGTAAGGCAGACGTGGAGCAGTTGCTAACCTCTGCTGCGCTGTCACACTGTGTCGTTTGGCATTCCTAACATCTATTGTGCTGTCATGAGCCTGTGGCGCTGTGGCAGTCGTACGCATCGCCGTTGCATACGCACCTTCACGTTGCTTTGCGGGATGGGCTTGGCGCCAGTCCCCTCCTTCACCACCTGTGAGGTAAACGAGCACAGGCACAGCAGTGAGGTGGATGAAGATAAGAATAGGCATGGCAGTCTCGGTTCTGTGCACACCGGTACAACACGTTCACACAAATAACTAACATCCGAGGGCAAAGGGATAATGCACGTGACCGCAACCGACTCGTGTCGCTGCTGCTGATGGTGCATGCAGCAGCAGCCACTGCAATTCAACAAGCCGTAGAGTGCACAATCATACAGCACTGTCAGGTCATGTGCCACAACCACGTGATCCGTCCAAAGCACGATGTTGAGAACACAGGCAAGATGCAACCACCACACGCAGCACCCATCGGCAGCTGCCTGGTGCGCCACCAGCAGCAGCCAGCCGACCTTGTACTGGAGGCCCGTCTCAGTGGTGACGAAGCCGTCAGCATCGGAAGCAGGTGCGTCGCCCTCGGCCTGCGCCACACTGGCCACGCTAAACGCTCCCGTCAGAGTCGCCACTCCCGCCACGGCCTTGCCCAGCACGGAGCGCCTGAAGCAAGCAGGTGGGCAGCAACATACAAAAAAGGAGCAGTCAAGCCCAATATCTTGCGCAACAGGCTGTCCGCAGGAGCCTCGCATGGAAGGACAGCGGCAGCAGCAGCCAGCAGCATCAGCTTGCAGCAACAGCAGGCAGCTGCAGCAGCCAGCAGGCATGGTGCGTTTGCGTTCATGTTTCTGTTGCCCTCTGCAGTGATGCAGGATCTTTGTTTTCTGGTGTACCTGGCCACGGTGCCCGAAGACTGCTGCAGGCCCATGTTCATGCCCACATGCACGAAGGATGAGGCAGGCACGGCCAGCGCAGAGACAGCGATGGCCTTGGCGACGCGCATAGCGACGACAACACCCAGGACTTGTGATTCAAGCAGCGCAGCAGTGTGAAAGGAGGGTGCAGCTGCTGCTCAGCAGTGTGAGTCAGCAGCCTGGTGCACACACTAACACTCACAAAGCGCACTTCCAATCCCGCACCCCATGGGCGGCGACCGCAGGACCGTGCTCTCGCTGCTGGCGTGTGCCATGCTGGCCCTGCAGGAGGTGATGGTTGTGGCCAACAGGGCCTGTGCTGCTGGCGCCAGGGCTCCCGCGCTTGCCGGCTTCGCTGGACCAGTGCGAGCTGGCGTGAGGCAAAATCGCAACCTCAACACCTTCTCCCTGGCTCTTAAGGGGCCCGCCAGACCCAGCCTGGGCTACAAGATACCAGCCAGTATCGCCATGCTGGGCGGCACCCGCTTGTACCCACTGTCCCGCGCCACCACCCTTCGCGGTCAGTACACCACAAAGTACCACTGCTGCTGTGACAGTCACGCAAAATGTTGCTCCTGCGGGGGCAGTGCACTGTGTTGTCGCCTGCGTTGCGCTCAAGCGTGTCGTTTGCTCCTGGTGTGCCTGCTGTAGCCATCTGGCACGTCCCTCCCAGCTTACGACGGGCCACGATGCAGGCTTGGCACGCATTCCACTTTTGCCAAACATAAAACATCCTGACGCGCTGGGGCCCATATTCCGTTTGTCGCGTGAGCGCTGGCAGGGGGCGGGCTTGCAGGCGCTGGCGCTGCAGCCCTTCTGAGCATGTCGTCGTCTGTGGCAGAGGCGCAGCAGACTGTCCCTGGTCACAACGAGAAGTACCGCAAGGACTACACGCCCCTCGCGCGCACCATACAGGTGAGAACGCCGAAGCCGCAGCAGACGGAAGGGCGTCAGGACACATCTCCGTTGCCACGGGCAGCAGTCGCACACTAGCAGCGCGAGTGCGGGTGCAGCAACTGTTGTTGGCAGTTCATGTGCTGTGCCTGCAAGTGCCATTGACAGCTGCTTGTGGTGCTGCCATTGCTGCAGCGGTGAAGTACGTAAGGCCCCTCGATTCATTGCCAAGAACCCCACTGGCGCCGGCGCTGCACAGTGTGGCATTTTTTTCATATTGGTATGACGTGTGCCGTGCTGGTGCTTGGATGCACAGCAAGTGGAGCTGGATTTCAACCTTCAGGAGGAGGGAGGCACGCTGGTCACGTCCAAGCTCACCATGTCAGCGGTAAGAGTGTGCTGTGGTGTGTACGTACATGGCGGTCTGTTTTCTGTGCCTGCTGTTGCTGCAGTACACTGTGTTGCATGTTTCGCTGCATGGCATTGTAGGCTGTTCATTGACTTCCAAGTAGCTTGTCACACCCTGTGCTCTATCCATACGAGCTGTCAAGCTGTTGTGAGCGAAGACGGCACCCCCGTTGTACTAAACTGGATACTCGGGCGAAATCAATTTCAGCTGTTGCAGCTGCTTCCCTTGCCTGGTGCGGCACTTGGCCCATATTGTGCACATGCAGTGCACCTGGCCCACCCACCAACATGTGTGTTTCATTTGCCCGATGTGCAGCCAAAGGGCGGGCGTGGTGGTGACGTGTTCCTGGATGGCGAGGAGCTGGACCTGGTGAGTGTGGCCGTGGATGGGAAGGCGCTGCAGGCGGGAGCTGACTACACGGTGAGTGCCACCCCCGCTCAGACACCGGTTGTTATCTGACAGAGCAGTTAGCACGCAGTAACAGTAGTGCACAGTGAGTGCAACACTTTTAGGTGGGCCATGCTGTGACAGCGTGTGGTGTGGCCGCTCTGTTGGTGCACATGTTGGGCAGCAGTGCGTTGACATGTTCACATGCGGGTGCAAGCATGTTACTGCTGCCTTACTGCTTCGACCAGCTGACGTAGTTATAACCATGCAAGTCTTCTGTTGATGCCTGCACTGCGTATGGTGCAGCAGGGCGCGTAACGGCAAATTGCTTCTGTTAATGTACTGCAGCAATGGATGGCTGCGCGGGTGCCTGTGACACAAGCCATTCATTGGCCTCTGTCTTCAAGTTTGGCTGATCACGCCATCAGTGACACCATAGTGCTTGCACCATAGTCCCAGAGTGCAGCACTGTTGGGCACATTGACACCGAGTCCGGCACGAGCTGACGGTGCCTGCATTGACCAAGCTGACTGTGGAGTATGCGTTGAACACAAACAGCAGCAACTAGCCTGTTGTGGCGCCCTTCGGGGTACTACGCTTGGTGATGTTTGGGAGTGCGGTGTGTATGTGCCATGCTTTTGAGTGACATGCAGCACAGTTTTGGTTGGTTCATGTGCAAGCAAGCGATTAGTTGCACATGTGTGGGACGGGTGCCACTAATGTGGAGCGCATCCTACACTAAATCTTGCACGGCGTGGTCAGAGAGCTTTCTTGGCATGTCAGGGTTATCGGCGACATGGTAGTGCTGCTGGTTGGGGAATGTAGACATGTCAGTTACATGGGGTTCATTGTTCATTCATGTGCGCACCCGGCAGCGTGTTTTCAAGTGTTCGTTGCGACCACCGCCACCAGAGTCACAACTCTGCGGGTGGCAGCGCAGCCAGTGCGCATGCCCAGCTGTTGCAGCCAACCCAACCCCCATGCCCGGCGCTGCTGACCCGCAAATGCATGGCACATGCGCGCCCTGGCTTGCAGGCGTCAGAGGAGGGCCTCCTGCTCAAGGCGTCCGCGCTGCCCTCCGACCGCGCGTTCACCCTGTCAACCACGGTGCACGTGCGACCCGAGCTCAACACCAAGCTCAGTGGCCTGTACAAGAGCGGCGGCATGTTTTGCACGCAGTGCGAGGCGGAGGGCTTCCGCCGCATCACCTACTACCAGGACCGCCCGGACGTCATGGCGCGGTTCACGCGCGTTCGCGTGGAGGGCCGCAAGGACGCCTTTCCCATACTGCTGTCCAACGGCAACAAGGTGCGCCTCAGGGGCTGCCGCCGCTTGTGCACGCGCGCAAATGCCCTGCATTGGGGCATGGTGCTCGGTTGTGGTGCGTGCGCGTGCCGCAGGTGTTGTTGCGTTATGTGGAGTGTGAGGTGGCGGTGGTAAGGGCTGTGGCTAGCACTGCCGTTTAGTGGTAAGACGAAGTTCGGATGCTGCTGCTGGAAGGCAAAGCGCGTTGGACCCTGTGCTGCACTGCAGGGCACCAGCCCCTTGTCGACCACTGCATGCACGCCTGGCACCAGCTAGTTTGTTGCGATGCATGGTTGACCACTGCACGCACGCATTACACCAGGTGCTGTTGTTGACAAACGTGGTGGCAGTGATGAGTGCACTCACTCCACAGGAGCTGCTGCTTGTCATCCTGTGGCATGCTTGTGGCTGCTGTGGGCTGTGACCTCGTAGCGCGTGGCACACGCACCAGGTCCCATAACGCATGCCTGCATGCGCCCATTGCACGCTGTTTTTGGCGCTGCCAGATGGGGAATCACTGACAGTACAGCCCATTGTAACTGGTGCCTCAACTGTGTGTTGCAGATTGAGGAGGGCGATGTGAGCGGCGGCCGCCACTATGCCGTCTGGGAGGACCCCTTCCCCAAGCCCAGCTACCTCTTTGCGCTGGTGGCAGGCAACCTGGGCTCTATTCGGAGCTCGTACAAGGTATGCCGCCCCCTGCACTGCTGTGCATACTTACCATTGTGCAGCAGTAGTGTGGTGTGGAGTCGTTAGGCACTTCACGGCTCAGCTCGCTCACATTGGTGAGTCCGGTTCTGTGTTGTGTCTCACTTCCCATGTGGGTGCTCTGCCGCGGTGTACACAACCGGTAGAGCGCAGCAATGCATTCGTTCGATATCTGTGTGCAGCAATGTGGTGTTCCAGGTAACCAGCAATTGTGAAACTTTTTTATGTGTTGTCAATTACTTGAAGTATGAGGTAGACGCCTGTACCCTGTCACGGTGTGCATTGACGTGCCGAGCCCACATGACAATCATAAACTCCTGCATTATAATTGTGTCTGCGTGTGATCTGACAGACCATGAGCGGCAGGGATGTGCGGCTGGAGATTTTCTCTGAGAAGGAGAATGTGGACAAGGTGCGTCTAGGCGCGCAAATGCGTTCACTTTTGTATTTGTACACGCGCTTTTCATACATATTTGCATGCCTAGGGGCCGGTTTGCAATGTACAAAGCCTTGCGCCAGCGTCGTTGCCGTGGCTTGTGGTCTGGTGCACATAGAGCACTCTCAGCTGGTTTGCAGCGCCAGTTCGGAGATGCAGCGGCAGCCTGCCTTGGCTTAGCAAGCCAAGCCTGCACTCATCTATTCACTGCACTTATCTGTGCACTGCGCTGTTTTGTACCGCTGGTGTTTGGTGTGTGCACAGCTGGACTGGGCGATGGACTCATTGAAGGCCTCTATGAAGTGGGACGAGGACACTTATGGCCTGGAGTACGACCTTGACCTATTCAACATTGTCGCGGCAAGTTGTAACTCCTCCGCAGTACTGTGCTACAGTAACAATAGAACACTTCGGAACTATATACTTCAAGTATACCTCATGGCTGTGGTATTTGGTGGACATTTACCCCTACAAGTGCGCCCATGGACATATTTATGTGTTCGCAGCACATGCTGACCGTGAATTGTAACCATGCTGCACCACCTTGCAACACGTCTCGCGATGACTTGGTGTAGCATAGTTCCGCCTGTGCTGCTGCTGAAAGCTCACCAACATTTTGTGCAGCTTGTGCGTGTGCGTTTTGTGCAGCTTGTGCGTGTGCGTTTTGTGCATCTTGTGCGTGGCACCACTTGCACATCGGGCCATTAACTTGTTGTTGTGGCAACGGTAGCCTGCCACCTGCAGTCGCAGTGCTGCAACTCAGCTGCTGGCCCATGCGCTGTTTGCTGGCTTACACAGCAAGCTTGGGCTATGGCAATGTGCTGCACTCACTGCGGCTGCCCTGTGCACTGGTATAGCCATGCCATCACCAAAGGTGCTGACTTGGCTGCTGCTGCTGCTGCTGCTGCTGCACGTGCATGTGGGTCATGCAGGTGAATGACTTCAACATGGGTGCCATGGAGAACAAGTGAGTGGCTTGCTATCACAGTGCAGTACGCCCAGATGCATCACCATACGCATGCACAGTGAGCGCGTTTGCCCCACATGCATGAGTAATGGCACCTGCCAGTTTACCAATTTCGGGCAGGCATTGGGTAGCACAGGGCTTCGAGCAGTAGCACCTGCTGATGCGGTGCATGTTGCACGCTGTGCTGCTGACCTTTTTTTTTGTGCATATGGTACACCTGTACTTTTCATGTGTTGTCAGGGGCCTCAACATCTTCAACACGGCGTACGTGCTGGCCAAGCCTGACACTGCCACTGACCTGGACTACGAACGTGTGGAGGGTGTCATTGGCCACGAGTACTTCCACAACTGGACCGGTGAGCCTCAGATGGCGCCAACAACAGCAGCGGCACCACGCAGCACTGCAGCAGCTCGCACGCAACGACAGCATGGCATGCACCCTGATTTTACCCAATCAAGGCATAGGTCGCTCATGCTGCGGGTAGCTACGTTGGCGTTGCTTCTGCCATAAGGTGGACCCTTCCTGTGACCTTCACTTATATGGTACTTACTCAAGTACTTCAGAAGTATCATGTTTGAACCATGACATTGATGTTATGTGCGTTCTGTCCATTTTGCAGGCAACCGTGTGACGTGCAGGGACTGGTTTCAGCTCACCTTGAAGGAGGTGCGTCTCACAGAAGCACAAGTACCCGCCTCACAACCCGCAACACAATTACTACTGTAGTATGTCACATTCTGCAACGGCATCTGCTGCCACACGCACCATGCCAGCCTCAACTTGCCGGTCACGTGACCATGCCAAGCAGCTGTGCTTTCACTAGCATCTGCCGCAGCCCCACGCCTACTCGCCAGCTCATGCATGCGCATGCTTGTAGGCTGCGTGGCTGTGTTTGCGTGCATGCCTGCAGTGGAAAGGAACAAGGCATTTACCTGCACTTGTCATTGCACACTGTACCGCTGCGTCTGCGCAGGGCCTCACGGTGTTCCGTGACCAGCAGTTCAGTGCCCACATGGGCTCTGATGCCGTCAAGAGGATTGAGGACGTGCGGGGCCTCAGGTGTGACTTGCGGTCGCTCACAATGGCATGAATGCGCATGCTTTGCACATGTTGTTGTAAAAAACAAAAATGTGTGGTGCGGGCCGCACAGACCGCATGGCCCGGGTGCAATGTGCCATGCCTGCAGCAGCTTTGCAGCTGCAACATGAGCCCTGACACCAATTTGGCGGCCCTCATGATGATTGCACACAAGGCTCAGCTGACACTTGCTGCTGTGGTGGGCGCTGCTGTGCCCTGTGGCATGCCGCTGTTGCAGGGCTCGCCAGTTTCCCGAGGACTCCTCGCCTCTGGCGCACCCCATCCGCCCGGAGCAGTACCAGGTCATGGACAACTTCTACACTGCCACTGTATACTCCAAGGGCGCGGAGGTCAGGCCCCGCATCTAGTAGTAGTAGCAGCTCAATGACACTGACATGTGTGTATGCAGAATGCCAGCAGCGAACACATGCACTGGCCACGCCTGTCCTGCGCAGTTCGGCCGTAATCACACAATGCTGGTGAGCTTTTGGTATGCTCAGAGCTTGCAGAGCAGGAGCACGGCACAGGCAGTGGCGCTTAATCTTTTGCCATGTGCGCTGCGGCTGGCCCGTCGGTGATATGCGCTGTGCTGCTGCTTTGCCTCTGCTGCTGCGTGTTGTGCAGGTGATCCGCATGTACCAGACGCTCTTGGGCGCCAAGGGCTTCCGCAAGGGCATGGACCTGTACTTCCAGCGCCACGACGGCCAGGCAGTTACCTGCGACGACTTCCGTGCCGCCATGGCCGATGCCAATAATGTGAGTTTTCCCACCCTTTTACTTCACTGGCACACAAACAGATTGCTGGGGATGGCGCGTTGCTGCGCGCCTCATCCACCTCAAAGTTGCGGGTGAGGCGTGTCAGCGTCAGCCCAATGCGGTGGGTGTGCTGACACCAGACGTGTCCATGCAACAGTTTATGCACGTGTCAGTGTGTGGCGTGCATCAGCCGGCTGCCACAGCCACTTGCGACGTGCTGGCGGGCGCTGCAACCTGGAAGGGTGCCCATGCTTCCTGGCGCCATCACCTGCAGTGCAATTGTGTGGTGACTACTTGTACTGGACACCTCAATGGCTGCGATCACTGTATTCTGATGCCATTGGCCCTGCCGGACACCAGCGATGCGGTATCTACTAGAGTGCACCGTAGTGCCAGGCCATGTATGTGAGGGCCCAGACACCAACAGGCACCAGTAGACGCGTGGCTACTGGCCACTTTGCTGGCACTTTGCACTTAAGCAGTTGGTGCACCTGCAACTCATGCCTGTACCTACTGCCAAGAAGGTGGTGCCGCAAACATGAGACATGCCCACTTAGCTGATGCAGGTGTGATGTCTGTGCTTCCATTTGCACCGTCGCTGCCTGCTGCTGCTGTTGCACCCCACATGTAGGTTGACCTGACCCAGTTTGAGCGGTGGTACCTGCAGGCAGGCACGCCCACTGTACAGGCCATTGGCAGCTACGATGCAGCCGCCAAGACCTTCTCTCTCACCCTCAAGCAGGCAAGTCCCTACACCCTGCTGGCCTGGTGTGGCAGTTTCCACATGGTGTCGCAATGTGTGATCATGCAGACCTGCTTTGGGAAGCGGCCACCATGCTGAACGATGTTTCCTGGCCGGATTGTGGCTGCGTTGGGAGCAGCGCAGGCAGCCTGCTTTCATGCATGCATTCACGTGCATGCTGCTGCTATTGCGCGGTATTCCGTTAGCTCACCTTCTGTCGTGCTGTGCCCTGCGTGCTTTGCATTCAGAGCACGAAGCCCACCCCCAACCAGCCTACCAAGCTCCCATTCCACATCCCTGTGACCGTGGGCCTGCTCCTGAGGGACGGCACTGAGGTCGTGCCTTCTAAGGTGGGCGCTGCACCAACCTGTGTGTGTGTGTGTGTGTGTGTGTGTGTGTGTGTGTGTGTGTAGTGTGGCTTTGTCGTGCTGCTGCTGAGCACTGCACCGACAGGTGTGCGCCGCTGAGTATGTTTGTCAATCACCGTGAGGCCGCACAAGAGAGCACCCGTGAGAGCATCCTCCTGCATAATGCACACTACCTGCAATACTGAGCTTTTCTGGCACAGGTCGGTACCGCAATGTGTTTGTGCTGTGTGGGGTTGCGTTCATGTATTGTACTATTTCCCGTCTGATGTAAAAGAATGTACATTCCCACATAATGCACACGACTCTAAGACACCGCTGACCCTAGCGGCTGGCAGTTTGTGTTTCGCAGCGCTGCACGCGCTTTGCGTCTGGCGCGCTCATGTTGTGCACATGCGCGCTAATGTCTTTTGCAGGTTTTGGAGCTGAAGGACGAGGAGCAGACGTTCACATTTGAGGGAATTGCCAGCGAGCCCGTGCCGTCCATTCTAAGGGGCTTCAGCGCACCTGTCAAGCTCAGGTACGCACCACCACTACCACATTTGACGCATCACACATTGTGCAGTGTGTGGCCACGCGTAGGGTGTGGCCCGGCAAAAAGTTCGGCGTTTGGCGTACAACACAGTGTAGTCCGCGGGTAGCGGTCCAATTGTGTGAGTCAACTTCAAGGCACAGCACGTACACAGGTGCAAAAACATGCCTTGCCGAAGCTGCGCCCGGGCGCAAAGCTTGCACGCTGCTTTGAGCAACCCACATGTGGGTGCGCCTGACAAGCTCATGCGACTTGCTGTCGTGAATCACCTGTGAGTACTACTCAGGTATGAGTACTCTGACGAAGACCTGGCATTCCTCATGACACACGACACGGACTCTTTCAACCGCTGGGAGGCCGGCCAGCAGCTGGCACAGAGGTGGGCACGAGCGCAGCACCATGCGGCTGCGCAGTAGCTCCACGCATGACGCCACATTGCCTTAGCCCGCAAGCACACACAGCATGCCTTGCGCCGCACAGCCGTCGCACGTCAGCTGCGCCACCCCGTGACTGCATGTGCTATGACATCGGATGGTGATTAGAACGTGTGATTGCAGCTGTGTGCCGGGAACGCATTTTCCTCACGACACACTACCTGCTGTGACCACTATGCTGCCGCCCTGGCGCTGGTGAGCAGGCTGCTGCTGGGCCTGACGAAGCAGGCACAGGCGGGCGAGCCCCTTGCACCGCTTCCACAGGTGTTTGTGGACTCATTCAGGGCCACCCTGCAGCAGGATGGTGGTGACAAGTCCCTACAGGTGGGTCATTCCCCATAATGCGCTGGGTTTGGATGTGAGACGCCAAGCTTCCCATGCACGTGGACTTGTGTGTTGGCGTTGGTGGCGTAGACAGTGCCCGCACTCAGTATGACTTTTTGCAGTTGAAGCAGCGCTGGCACCCCTCACATGCCCAGGCATGCTGACATCGCATGCCCGACTCTGGTGACATCTGGTACCGCAGCTGCTCACATCCGGTGTTATCACTGTGAATATACGTTCACTTGCCGTTGCTCCATCACCTGGTGTTGCCACTGCTGTTTGAATGCGCTGCATCACCCACTGCAGGCATATGCGCTGTCCCTGCCCAGTGGGTCAACACTCGCAGAAGAGATGGACGTGATAGACCCTGACGCGCTCGGCGCAGCGCTCAAGCACGTGCGCACCTCAGTTGCGACAGCCCTCATGCCAGAGTTGCGCGCCAAGTACGCCTCGTTGGCTCCCAGCGGCCCCTACCAGAAGACTGGGTGAGTTGCCCCCTGTGCACCACCCGCTCAGTTGCATCAGCCGCGTGTTGAGTATGCGCAGTGTCGCTGCAACTACCTGCTCTGGCACTGGGTACCCCACCAGCCTTGGCTTTGTCCACGTGATTGGTACCGGTATGTTGCAGCAACCCTTCCCACCTGGCATATGCCATGCGCAATAGCGCACGCATGTGCACACCCAGCTGTTGGCAAGTGTGGGCATGGTGCAAATCGCAGCTTGTGCACTGCTGCTGCTGCGCTGCACTGGCAGGGAGGAGGTCGGCCGCAGGCGCCTGCGCAACACCATCCTGGACTACATCCACTCTGTCAAGGTGCGACACCATGTCCAGCTGGTGCCAGTGGCACCGTTTTTCAGTGGCACCGCGAACCCCCTTGCGTTTGCCATGCTCCCTACCTCAGCAGCGCCAATTCACAGCCCAGAGCACCCCATACCGTGCCTCAACCTTGCGCCATGGGTGCACTCCATTGAGCCAACTCGTCATGTGACTCACATGGTGTGCCTCACGCTGTTTTTTGTGCCTGTATGGTGTTTTCGCCCTGCTCCTGCTGGTTGCCAGGACGATGCTGCTGCTGAACTGTGCTACCAGCAGTACAGCAGTGCGGACTGCATGACAGACAAGGTGGCTGCCCTGGCGTGCCTGGCAGACATCCCTGGATCTAAGGTGCGATCATTGAGTCATGAGTTGCAGGCGTGCGCTGGTACCCAATGGCATGAGCACCTACAGCATGCATGCATCGCCTCTCCCTCTACTTGCCTTCCTGTTCAGGGCACAGCAAAGCTCACATGCGACTGTCACATGTGTGCCATTCGTTCTGTCAGCCACATGTCCACAGCAGCGCCTAGTGGCACACTGCTGTCATGCATGCGCACTTGTTGCCCAACCTGAAGCAGCAAGCAGTGCTGTTTACTACTGTTTTAGGTGTGCTCATGTGCTTACAAGCGCGACTTGCCATGCCACTCCTGTCACTGTAGAGGGAAGCCGCACTGCAGTCCTTCTACGAGTTTGCCAAGCATGACGCCCTGGTGCTCAACAAGTGGTTTTCCATGCAGGCGTCATGTGACCTGCCGGATGTGCTCGACCGTGTCAAGGTGCGCTTTTCTGCGCACCAGTTGGCTTGCCGCCAGCACCAGCACCAGCTGTCTTACAAGCACCAGCTGTGCCATGCCATGCTTCACGCACACACCTGGCTAATAGCCGCAGCTCGCAGCCTGCCAGCACATGTATGTTGCTGTCTGTGCTTCACTGCACCATGGCCAGCCTCTGGCAAACCCACACGCAAGTGACACCATGCGTGTGCTGCACTGTACAACAGACTTTGTTGGCTGGATGGAGTGCCCGGGCGCCGTTGACCCTTGCTGCTGCCTGTGCTCTCTGGTTGCGCCACAGGCCCTGGTCGAGCACCCCGACTTCACGTTCAAGAACCCCAACCGCCTGCGCTCGCTGGTGTCTGTGTTCACAATGAACATGACCAAGTTCCACGCCAAGAGCGGTGCCGCATACTCCTTCCTGGGCGACATGTGCCTGCAGGTAAGCCCACGTTCCATGTGTTACTGCGGGTAGCTGCAGCTTGCTCTGATTGACATGCCAACCTACAGTGTGACAGTGTGCAGGGCACCGCAGTGACAACTGCATGTGACAACATGATCAGGCATCGCAGGTGCAGCAGCTTGCCGCTGCTGTTGCCCTGCCAGCTTCCTTACCTGTCCGCCCGTGTTTTCTAGTGCCACATGCACTGATGTATGTGCTTCATATGTCCCCTGCATGCCGCATTGTGTGACCGCAGTAGTAACCATTATGTGCCGGTGCTGTGCTGACCACCCAGCATCTCACGCAGCATAGCATGGCATGCCACAATCAGCTGCATGCATGCAATAAGTGACATACCCATTACCATGGTTTGCCGCACTGTGCGTGTGCGCAGGTGGACGCCATCAACGCCCAGGTGGCCTCGCGCCTGGTGGGCTCCCTCAGCCAGTGGCGCCGCTTCGATGCCGACCGCCAGGCCCTCATGAAGGAGCAGCTGCTGCGTATTCGGGACGCACCGGGCATCTCCAAGGACACTTACGAGGTGGCCGCGCGCTGCCTTGGCTAGGCTCTACTAAAGTACACGCTCGCCGACCCCGTCTGTCTGCCACATGGCTAGTGCCGCGGAGGCAAGATGGATTAGCGCGCGCGCCAGAGCGCATGTTGCGCTTGTACACCCGCACATAGCATTTTACTGAGAAGCACGCGCGGGCGCTGCGACGGCACCTTGTTCGTCGCCGCAGCAGAGCGCGGTGATGCCCAGCGGTGTGTGGTGACGAGCATGGGTTGCGGTGGCGTGCGGCTGCAGCTGCCGCGCGGCTTAGCGCAGGGGTGTGCCCAGGTGGTGGATTGCCGCGCCCGGGCATGGGATACAGAACGCAAAGGTGGCATCTCAACAGTCACCTGTTTGTGGCAGCAACAGCATGGCGGGGCACTGCCTGCTCGCGGACTGGGGAGGTGCCCCTTGTGCTGGCGCGGGGACATGGTGTACATCTCGTGGTGTGGTGTTTGTTGATGCAGGCACACTATACGCACATATACCGCATACCAGATGCTTTGTTCACTGCGACGTGGCACACTGCCTAATGAATACCACCTAGCAAGCGAGCAAATTGTCGTCCTTGCGGTGCTGCGG
The DNA here is from genome assembly GCA_032358315.1 of Ophiocytium majus. NCBI lineage: Eukaryota > Xanthophyceae > Mischococcales > Ophiocytiaceae > Ophiocytium > Ophiocytium majus. The sequence goes on along the minus strand of JAULBY010019732.1, from coordinate 578 downwards.
CCTTGATGCACACCATATTGTTGTGCCCTTCCGAATGCCACATGCGTGTGTGTGTGTGTGCCTGCAATGACCAGAACTTTGTGTCAGGCAGTGCCACCTTGCAGAGTAGGAAAGGACCTGACTCGGAGTGCCAGTAGCCAAGCAACACCTGGCATGTGCGAAGACGCAACCAGGAAGCACCACAGCACCACGTCTGCACTGCGGAAGCATCATTGTGATTGATTTAACGACAACGACGAAAACCATCATAACGCGGTGTGTTAAAGGTGAGTGATGGACACATTTATGAACAAACTTCACTTGGCAAACGAGTGCCACCAGCCACCAGCTAGTGTGCCCCAAAATGCACAGCACCCGCCACAACCAGCACCCGCCCCGCAACATGCAACATGTAAAGACACGCAGCAGCCCCGCCCATTCCGGCGCACCGCGGATGCAACAGGCACCCAAAACCGCGCACCTTCCGAGCACTACACCTACCCACAGCTGCGGCGCTGCCCGCGCGGCCGCCGCGGCCCGCCCGCCGCCAGCGCAGCCCTCAGCGCCGCCTCCTGCGCTGCACGCTCAGCGCCCACCCT
>JAULBY010019721.1:0-19215 GCA_032358315.1 Ophiocytium majus | reverse complement strand
AGGTGACACTGGGTGGTGCCCCATAAACCTCCCAGCATACTTGTGATCAGAAAGGGCACATTGGCGCGATGGCACCTTGTAGGGATGCTCTCAGCGGCTGTGACCAACCAGCGCCTCTGCCTGGTCTGGCAGCAGCAGTGCGCCCTCCTGTCGCATGGTTTGCCGCCGGCTCACACCATCATGCATGATGTTGGTGCGCTGGTCTCCCCACTCACACACCGCTTGCACCTTGCCGCTGCCGCAGGACGCCATTGACAACATGATGCACTCTGGGAAAATGACCGTCATTGTTATAGGCAAGTGCATGGGCACATGTGCTTGCATGTCGCATTATGCTGCTGACTATTGCTTTGTGAACGGCATTCGTTTTCTGCGGTGCCCCGCTGGTTGCTGAGATCGAAGTTGGCTTGCCACTGCATAGTCCAAATGGCACACACACTACAACCTCGTTCTGCTGCATGTACAGTACCGTTACTTGTTTACAAGTACTACATTAGTATGATATTGGTACTGTGTTACAAAACCGCATACTTTGCTCCACATGTGTGTGCGTGCATCCTTGAGTGAGTGGGCAGTGACCGGTGCCACACTGGCCCAGTCCATTGACCTGACTGCTGACCTTGCTCTTGTTGTGCGTGCGGACCTGCTGCTTTTTGCCCATCTACAGCCCACCGGCTGAGCACAATCAGGGGAGCAGATTCAGTTGCGGTTATAAAGGAGGGGCAAGTCGTCGAGCAAGGCTCACACGAGGAACTGCTGGCGGCCGGAGGCGTCTTTACTAGTCTAGTGTCGCGCCAGCTCGGACTCATTACCTAGAAAGTTAGCACGCGCAATGCCTTCCGCATGCGCTGTGCTGCTCACATGTGTGCACTTTTGCATATGCTGCAGGCAAAGGATTGTCTGCGGTGTGTTAGAGCACACACCAGACCAAATGCACAACGCGTAGGCAGGCACGGCCCTGGCCAAGAGGTTTTGAAGTACGCGCAAGCTGGCTCATATAGGGGCGTTTCTGCTGCATGCATTTTGGAAGTGCTCATTTACGTCAAAAGTATGTGCTGTGCACATAGTTCACATGGTGCGCAAAGATGCATTAAGTTATAAGGCACGTGAGGACATGTGCCCATCACGTGCACCTGCTGGTACGCCAGCACAGCAACAGCAATGGAAATGGGCTATGCAGCACCCACACAGCTACGCTGGCCTGGGTTGATTTCAATTCAAGCACAGGTCTGCTCGCCCACCTGCAACGCCTTACAAATCCAGGCGCGGCGCAGCTTGCACCTCCTTTGTGTCTGCCTTCATCTGAACATGTTATGGCCCCAGCATGCTTGACACATATCGATGTAGAGGTGTCACCCGTGGCCATCCTAGCCTAGTTGCTGCAGGTGCCCTGCCTCCCTCCCTTTATCTCTCCTTGTTTTCCGTTCTTTCCCCAGCGTCAGCAGCAGTGCAGGACGCTTGAAGGATACACATGCATTCATCTATATTAATAAGTGACGCCCAGCGCACATCAGCAGTGCTGCTCAGTGCAGGACGCGGTGCCTGTAGGTAGTTGGCCCCTCGTCAGCTGCACTGCACATGTACAAAAGCGGCATGCAGCACCATGGCTGCAGTAGTGCCGTACGTAGCATCCACAACAGCTACAAGGGCAGCGGCCAAAAGGTTACGTGTCTACCTCAGCCCTGTCGGCGGTGCACCAGACGGCACTGTCGGCACGTGTCATGGACTACATGGCGGCCCCTGGTGTGTGGGGGGAGCATGGTGTACCGGGAGCTGGGTGGGGGTGGGAGCTGGCACCCTGGGACATGGGGCTGTAATCCGCTAGAGTAGTGCTCTGGCAAACATGCGCATATGCCAGGCGTCCCTTAGAGTACGCAGTGCTGAGCATTGCCAGCTTTTCCGCTACCTGCCTCTGTGATCCTTTTCTGGTCACACGCACCGTGTGCAAAGGGCTTTCCGCGCCCTAAGCGGAGTTTAATTAAAGTATGAGAGGGTTTCTCTAACTGTGCATTCTGCACGATGGGGGTCTGTTGTGTGATCACACGTGAGCCTCGGTTCGCATGTGTGATTCGTATAGCATGGTTGCCTGCTGTTTCGGAGGGTCCAACTCACCTTGTGCCGCCGCGGCACCACCGCGGCGCGTGTAATACTTACTCATCATTGGCCAGCCTTGACAATGCATGATAATCAATAAACTGCTGATTCATCATATGTCAACATGCACAGACAACAACCACAAGCGTTGCTAGCACCTGCAGTAACAGCTTTGTACCAACATAAACATATGCTGGCGTGTTGTGGTGCAGCGGTGCCCCTGATTTTTGCACTGTGAGAGTGCACTGACCAGCGATGTGTGGGCAAGAATAGGAAATTACTTGGAAAGTGGGTGTGGTCTGCTGCTGGGGCGAACTCATGGCAGCGCGTGCCACAGGTCAGCTGTAAGTGCTGGAGTGGCAGTGTGCGGACATAACGCACAGGTTGCTCGGGCCCGGCCGGCGCCAGCACTCGGCATACGGCAGCCTGGGCCGCCAAATATGAGTTGGGTACTTTTTCTTCTTTTCTGTTGTAGCTGGAGGTGCTTGATTGGCTGTCGCTGCAGGTCAATTGCCCGCTGTACCCCTGAAAAGCATACAGTAGCTGTAGCATGCCAAAGTACAGAATTGTGGGTTGGCGTTGTTCAAGTGGCTTTCATCCGTGACTTGCACTAGCCCACAACTGCGGCGCAGCATACCAGGCTGGCCGTGCTGTACATGCTGGACAATGTAGCAGCACTCACTTCAGGTGGGGTGCTCACAATCAACCTTCAACATTTTTAGGGCAAGATAGCACACAACATGAAAGTCCATGCCACATCATGCAGGCACGGCATGAGCATAGACGAGGGGTCGGCATGTTTGGAACGCCCGGGGCATGCTTGAAATTTCCTTGTCGTGCGTGCATGTGGTGAGAAATGATGCTGCTGCAGCTGCCGTGAATCGGCTTGCCTTGCACTGTACACAACCAATGCCACATAGTGTGGCACGTTCCGATCTACTGTGTGTTTGTTGCGTGTGTGGCATGACATGGTACGGAAACTCAGACCCATCGTTGTGCACAATTCGTACCTCTACACAGCTGACAATGTTGGCTAACATGCTGCAGGATGGTCCGCTGGTGCAGCTAGTGCACACACAGCGGCGTGCGATGGCAGTGCGGCTGAAATGCTCAGCCCTTCGACCAGCGCCTGGCCAGCTTGTCTGTGATGGCACGCACGGAATTCCTGTGCGGCAGCACAAGAGCCTTTGGTGTAGCAGTGTCGCCTTTGGGTGGAGACGCCGCACCTGTCGCGTTCGGCATATGCTTCGTTCTGGCTAGTGCTCTGGTACCCTTGGATACCAAGCTGTCCAGTTCTCTGTTCACCACCGCAAGTGAGGCACATGGCACCCAACCAGATTGATAACGTGTCCAAGGTGAGCTGTAACAACTGAGTGCACCCAGTGGAAGCAAAGCGCAGGCAACAGCTAAGCCAGTGCTGCATGTGCATAGATGCATAGTCCATGAGACAGGCACGCAGTGAACCAATGACAAAGCAAGCCTGACGTGTGCATGCAGGTGCTGTTTGGTTTTCAGTTGCTGGAAGCACATGCGTACTGCAAAGCACAAGCGACTTCCACAACGCGGCTCAATCGATGGGCCTACAAAACTGAAGCGCAATGGGCGTACCTCACATCCACCTCAAGTCCGTGCCCATCACTTTGCCTTGCCTGGCCCTGGAAAAAAGCCAACCTTGGCAGTGATTCTTCAAGCACCGGCTCTGCCTGTTGGTGATGTCCAAGGCATACAAGCCCCCATGCCACCCACACCATCGCCTTGGTGTAGGCCAGTGACTCGTGCCCGTGCAGCTCTTCCAGCAGCACCGCTGCATCCCATTGCACCTGATGGGTTGCATAGACCACAGAAACACCAGAAGCGTAAGCTCATGAAACAATCCATTACAAGTGTGCGGTGACACATGGCAACAGGGGCCAAACGCAGTAAGTGCCAAGCTGCAACGAGTAACAACGCATCAAATTCAATATGACCAACCCAACATTATTTACTTGATGCTATAGTAAGCTGCACAAGTGTGACAGCAAATCATACAGGCCTGGCACGTGCCAGCTGTGCATCAGAGCCACCAGCAGCAGCCAACCAACGATAGCCATGCCAACGGCTGACAAGCAAGAGGACTGCCGCAGTGCACACTTTGCATATAAGTGCAGAGCACCCGGCAAGATCGATATTGTACCGAATTCTAGCTAGTGTGTCTCTGGAACATGATAAAGCTGGCAGGGCCGGTGTTGGCTGGCCATGTCTGCCATGCAATGACGGCATAACACAACACTGGCACACAGTTGTCACTTCCGCAGCCATCAATAACCTACCAGTAAGCGCAGGCGCAATTGCCTGTGAGTACATGATGTCGCACCTGCACTGCCTCGTCGAGTTCGTTGAGTGTGAAGAGCACACTGGCCAGAGGCGACAGCAGCTCCAGCATCTGTAATGCACAGTCCAGGCAGGCATCAGCATGCTCGTTCATGCAGCACCCATCGGTGTACACTCACTGTCTAGTTATTGCACAAGTGCTGCAGTAATACCTGGGGGTAACCCCTGGTAATACCTCTGATACAGGCATAAGGTGCTGGTGCGACATGGCAGGAGTGAGCATGCATGGACACGAATACCTCTCTGTCGCGCCAAAACAAGATATCACAAAAAACTACTCATGTCTGACACTGCCAGTGGGCAGCACCATGTGCGCATGTTGACACAGTTGCATGTTGTGTGCGCACCATGGGGTGGTGCCTGGCACCCTGCTTCTCCATGATCACAACAGCGGTGCCATAGCGGTCTTTTGCCTCCTGCAGTTTGGCGCCTATGGCAGGCTCGCTCATCACAAGCTCGTGTCCCACTTGCTCCAGCTGCTCCTCCACATGGTCCTTAGCATCATGAAGGGCCTACACCAAACAGGGTGCATGGTGCAGCCATTCATGGACCAGGAGTAACATGACAGCTCTTGCATGCCACCCTGTCAACATTCGTTCCAAGCACCACTATACATCAAACCAGGCAAGCAGCAGATACGTGACACAGAGAGCTGCTGCATGCACAAGATGAGCCAGCAACAGCGCTGAGACAACATCAATGAAGGCTCCAATGATAGTGAGCAGCAACCGAGGACTTCAATAAGTGCAGGTCTTGGTTACATCAACAGACACACAGCATTGGCGTTGGCCGGCACACAGAGGCTGCCGAAGTTTGGTTGGTGCAGGTACATGCCTGTTCCACAGCAGCCCTCTCTTCCCGCTCCAGCTGTGGCGACCTTTTGGAGCTGAGGCTCCCGTCTATCTGGCGCCTCAGCCGCAATGCCTCCTCCACCTGCTGTTGCCTGAACTCACCCAAACGGGTCTGCAGCAGGCCCATGGCACCCTGCAGAACCGACAAACAGTAGGGTTGAGTAAAACAGCAACGAGGCGCACCATTGCGGCCCATTGTACACTCGTGAGTGGGACGGCAGCAATTACACTAATCGGACAAGTCGTAAGCCGCAGTCAGTGTACACGCGCACACATGGGCGGCATCTCCTGCTTGCACAGCAAAGCGTATCTATCAATCTGAACATGGTGAGCCAGGGTACACAAGATAATTCAACAGCACATGAAGCTAATGCTCAGGTGTATCAGGGGGGAGGAGGGACACAACGCACCTGTGTGAGTGTAGCTGCAAGAGCTGCCAGGGTAGGCACCAACGACGGTGAGAATGGCCCTGCTGTGGTAGTTCGCAGCAGCAGTGACCGACGATACAGCTGTGCTGCCTGCATGTCAACAGAGTCACAGATAGCAGGCAACACACACACACGTTAGGTCAAAGCACGTGCAGAGCGGGCTGTGCAGGCTTGCAGTTGTTAAGTGGCACGCAGAGTGGTACAGCTCGTGCACGGTAGCCGGCTGCGGTTGAGCACTACTTGCCTCATCCAGTGACCGTCGAGTGCGGACTGCAGCAGCGACGTTGTTGACAGCGTTAGCGACCGTTGCCGCATTGCACCGCCCCATGCGCCTTGCCGCCTCAAACACCTCCAGGGCGCGCCGCAGAAACTTCTCTGCCAGCGGCAATCCCCCTGCCCCGTCACTGCCCCCCGTGCCTGAGCTATTGCCAGCACCATCCAGACAACAGATGAGGAGGTAGGCCAGGTTGGTCAGGTCTTCTGCCACCTCCGGGTGGTCGCGCCCATACAGAGCACGGTCCGCATGCAGTGCTCGGTCCAAGAAGGATTTTGCCTCCGGAAGGCGGTCCTGGTCCATGAGCAGCAGGCCCAGGCTGCTCAGCGCTGCTGGGTAGACTGCCAGCGTGCGTGGGGCCTGCGGGTTGGGGTACAGTGAAGCTTGTTTCAGGATGTGCACCGAACATTTTTGAGGGCAAGGGCTCCAGAGTGCACCTTGAAGTGCGACGCCAACGCCCCGTGCACTGCATTACCTGTGCAGTTAAAGTATACACTGTCACATAAACGCGTGCGCCTGCGTGCTTGCTGTGTGGCTCTGCATGCCCAGCATCCCTCGCCAAAAACACCCTGCACTGGCGGCAGAGCTGCTTGTGCGGCATGTTGATACCTACTAGCCCGCATGCACTTCTCACCTGCGCTGGTGAAATGCCTGCAATGCCTCTTCCAAAGTGCTTTGTATGTGGGTCCCGTGTGGCAGCACTGACAGCTGAGAAGAAGTCCTCACTGCGATGATGGGGTGGGCCCAAGCGGCAATGCAAATCATGTGCAGTGAGGCTGTGCGCATCAGCCAAGTGTCATGCTGTATCCAGGCATGCTAGGGGTTTTTAGCAGCAATGCATGAGGCTGCATTTCTGACAAGCAAGGATGGAAAGGTCCAGAGGGGCAACAAGCACGCTGCTGTCATTACAGCAAGCACAGGCCTACAGCAACCAGCTGCATACTACGCACCTGGCAGTAAGGCAGCGCTTGAGCGTTGACTCCGCAGCACGGGGCATGTCAAACATGCCAGCCTGCATACGAAAAGCAAAGCACATCAGGGGCATGTTGCATTAGTGCTGCATACCATACGGACTATCATCGGACCAGCTTTTAAGATGCGCCACAACAGCCACAGTTCATGTACCACCACACAAGGCAGCAAGCGCCATAAATTGCCGCGGGCATTGCACACGTTCTTCCTGCGTACCTGTCAAACATGACGAGGGCATACACAGGCATGCGCGCAGTAATGCAGTCTAAGACTTGCCTGCAGAACTGAGAGGCGGAGAAGGTAGGCCGCCGTCTCAGGCGCGCATGGGCCCAGCATGTCTTCGCGGATTGCCAGTGCGCGCTGAAGGTGCAGTCGTGCACCGCGGAAGTCACCCAGGGCAGCTAGTGCCTTGCCAACCTGTTCCAGCAGCCGTGCCAGTTCCGGAGTGCAGCCGGGCACTCTGCAGTGCATGTGCATACAAACAGAGGAGATACACCCACTCAGAAGCATGGCATCACACACCAGATACTGGCCGAGAACGGGCTGCACAAGTCAAAATACGTTGATCAACTGTCTTCAGCTCAGACGGGATACCGCCAGCGTGCACTGCAGAACACTTTTCCCTACTGAAGGTTGACACAGGTGCATGCTTGCATGTTATACCCTTGACTATTCAACGTGCCAACAGGTGGATTATCAGACAGCGTGCGGGCACACACATACTGAAGTACAAAGGCGGTGCATGCATAGGCTGCGGAATGGTCACCTGCCGCGGTTGAATGGGAGTGATGGTGATAGTGACTGGCTGCTGTGCCCCAGTGGCAGGTCGTCACTGCAGGTGGCATGCCATCAAAGAGCATGATAGCCAATACTGGTAAGCCAGCGTGCGTGATACACAACCAGAAATTGTGCAGCTGAGTCTGTATCTCTTGTGCAGGCAAGTTGAACGAGCCAGCACATACGGACCACGGTGTACTGCATGCAAGCACTGTCAGGTGCACACGTTTCCCTCCCTGTTCATACGAAAAGCACGCACATGCTGCACACACTGGTTGCAACACAGCCACTGCACAAGTGCGCACACGCTCCTACCTGAGTGACATGCACTGCGCCTGCTCTGGTGTGGCCGCCTCGGTCTCGCTGCGCGCCATGCTGTGGATGCTCCCAAAACTGTGTGGCGGCACAGCCACACGGGCCTGAGCTGCCGCAGCTGCAGCCATTGCGGCATCAGCTGCCTCAATGGCATACGTGTCATCCAGCACCCTGGTGCGTGCAGCCAGGTACTCCAGCATCTGCCAGGGCCAACGGCAGGCACAGGTGGCAGCCATACATGAGGTACTACCACGTCCTTTAAGTGGGATACAGCATGACAAAAAAGTGACAACAGTTCTGTTGCCAGCCAAGCCAGCAAGAACGAAGGTGTGCGAGTGCCACACTCAGACATATGTACCTTCATGGCTGCACGGTCGGCTCGCACATCTCGGACTGGTGATGCCATTGATGCGACGGACAGTTGCGAAACAAGTGTCGATCGTGCTGACCCAGACATTGGCGACGGCATGCTGCGTCGGGGAGTCTTGGTATCCAGTGATGGCGAAGATGACGCTGTTAGTGCATGTGCTGACACACTCGTCAGCGCCCATACATGAGGTGCCGGTAGAGGCGGCGAACCGCCAGCGGGCAAAGGGGGCAGGCCTTTGCTGCCTGGCGGCCGTCCCAGAGGTGGCGGTGACACCAGTGAGGGTGGTGATGCTTTCCTGGCTGCTGTGTCGTTGGGCACATCAAACCATTCCGACAACACAACAAGGGTGCCTGCACCGATGGGGACACAGGGGTGCGCATCGGCAGGAGAACAAGTGTGTGTGGTGCATTAGGGGAGCACCTAATGCATGCAACACATGTTCCAAGTGTGCAAATGCCACGCCAGGTTGCAACTAGGCAGTGCAATGTAGAAAATGTGGTGGCCACAACTGCTGCTCACGCAATGGCGTTGTCGTGCAATGCGTTGTTTTCAACAATCTGAAGAGATGCTCACCATCGACACAGCGCTGCGGCCGTGGCACGGCAGCTTCCACGCTGCTGCCACTCAGGTCCAACAGCTCCAGGGTTGTGTTTTTAGCACATGCCCTGGTGCCGGTGCTGCTGTCCATACCACCGGCACTGTGGTTGCTGCTGTTCGGGGTGACCATTTGTGAAGGGGTGGACCCCCCTAGGACTGCCTCCAGAGCACGTGCCGCAACGTTCGGCAGCACCGCCCCAGCAGCTGCTGCCCCTGCCATGGCCAACGCGATGTTGCAGGGCGAGGTGGTCGTTGCAGAGACAATGCTGTTGCGTGGTGTCACTAGCCCGGCCCTGTCGGTGACACTTGCAAAGGAGTCTGCACGGGCCCGCGGCTGAGACTGCGTTGGTGAACACCACGGGCAAGCACGTTGCATGCTGAGTGTCATTGTCTTAGTTGTGGGTGGTTGCACAGCATTCGCGCTGGCTAACAGCACTTGACACAGAGATCTCGACCCAGAATAACAGCACTTGACGGAGCCGCTTGCAACCGCCATTGAGCAGAGGACAATGTTGCGGCGCTGCACATGCATCTTGCCAAAGTTCTTGCCTGAACATGCGCGTTCCAACCATCCAGCGGCGTGCCGCTGCCCAAGCTGCAGAAGCTCAGGTCCAGTGCACGAAGGTGCGTGTTGGAAGCCAGCGCACGGGCAAGGGCTGCACCACCCTCAGCCGCCAGCACATTGTCAGCAAGTGCCAAATGGGACAGGGGAGGATCGGCGGCCAATGCGCCTGTGTGACCCAAGAGCATGTTCGCAGAACAACAGATGCGATGCTTCGACTTAGGTTCTCTGCCACAGGTTGCTTATGGTGCCAAGCCATGGTGCTTGTGGCACTATTGCTGGCCATCTCAGCCAGTGATTTCACACACTCACATCATTACATCATGGCGCAAACCATGCTCAGCAAGCAAACACGGACACCGGTGTGCCTGTGAAAACACGAGTAATAGAAGCTTCATCTCATGAGACCACCTTTATACTTCTGAAGTACTACACCACAGTGACCAACCTGCAATTGTGAAGGCATCGGCGACATCCAGGCCGGCGCTGCATAGAGAGAGGCACTCCAGTGGCCCTGGGAGACGCCATAGCAAGCACGGACAAGAGGTACCACAAATCATCGATGCAGCTGACATGGTGCGGTTAAGTGGCACAGCAGCGGTCTTGAGCGCCATGGCACACAGGCTGCACAACTGATTAATGCGGCTGCACAAACAGTCCTGCGCGCAGCAAACTGCCAGCGTAACAATGGCAAGCAGGCACACTGGTTGCATGCATCTGATGACCCACGTACCGTTGACAATTGCAGCTGCCAGCGCAGCAAGGCCAGATCGCTCTGTGCCATGGTTGGTGATGGCATTGCCATCCAGCCGCAGCAAGCGCAAGCAGCAGCCCTCTGTGGATGTGCACGTAGCAGCAGCAGAGCAAGTGGTTATGACCTATCACAATACTTGCAGCAGCCAGGCGTTGCAGGTGTCAACCTGTGAGCCGCATGCAGTGCCTGCAGCAGTATGACTGGAAAGGTAACAACAGCTTGTCAAAACAGCTACAATGCTGAGCGATGAAACAAGCAAACGCCCACAGTGTAGGTCCTTGCAAGGCAAGATATAATGTGCAGGCTGCCTACGCTGACGGCCAATGCGGCTGCCTGTACCACAAGCCCTCCATGGCGCAGCGAGCACACCTGCACCTCCAGCATGTGGATGCATGCGAGACATGGCGTAGCAGTGCCACCGCTAGCACATGTACGCCTTTACTGAACTGCCTTTGATTTCACCTTCGCATGCAGAAGCCAGTGCCTTGGCCCCTGCGGAACCAATGGCGCACCAGCTCAGGTCCTGCGCCATGCACAAACACAGGCACACACTTCAGCAGAGACTGTGGAAGTTGCATGCGCCCATGCTGGTTGCAATATGACAGGCAAGATGCAAGCATTCGTCTGAACTCCCGTTATGGTTTTTTCACAGCACGGGCTTGGAGGTGCAGAGACACACGTAATGCCTGAGACCATGACTCCAGCACCGTGATGGCACGCACCAGAGAAATGAGCTGTCGGCAGGCGCCTGATGCCAGTGCACGCCCAAGCAGCACTGCACCACCATCGCCAATGCCGCAGCAGCCGAGTGAAACGTGTGGAAACCTGTCAGCTGACAGCAATGCCGCAGCAGCAGCCCCTGTGACGGCATTTCCATCCAGCAGCACACCGCCACATAGCCGCCGGCCAGGCCACCTGGCAAGGCCCACAACAACAGGCAACACAGTAAAAGCATAAGTATGTCTGTGGCCGCCATACACTTTTGCGCACCTGGGCACCACAATAACAAACTGCTGCCACTGCCTACGTGTGTCATACCCTCCTTGGTTTTGAAGTGTGCACACAGCTGCTGTAAGCGACAAGCAAATGCCTTGGCCATTGCCCTCAAGTAGATGGCGTTTGTGCCTGGTTGCCCTGACGGAAGTAGGTAGGTGGCATAGCATGTATGTCGCCGTGTCAAAGACCAGCACATGCACACGTGGCAGCCACCGCACCTGGCAGCTGCGGAATCTGGCAGCAGGCTTCTTAGCCGAGTCACATCCAGTGGGCCCATGTTTGACCATCGAAGGTCCACAGCGTGTGCCAAGCCCCAGTCCTCAGCGTCTGCTTGTGAGACTTCCGCATTCGGTGTTGCCGGGGCTGCGGTGTGGCTACTGCGTGCCCTGTCAAGCTGCCATGTGGTGCATACTGACAAGTTGGTGCATCCCTGTGCTGCGCACCCTTCCACTGCAGGCGCCGCACCTGCTGAAAAGCACGCACAGCCAACACTGTACCCAAGGACAGCGATAAACAAGGGCGGACACGCAAAGGTGGACAACCACGCATTAGTTGCATGCAGGATGCCTGCCTGCTGCATGGTACATCCAGTCAGGCAACACAGTGTGATCTACATGCCAGTAGCGCGGTGTCTTTGAGTTGTGTCTGGGCTGTGGCATGCTAAAAACAGCAGGTTGTGACTGACGTAGTCAGGTTGGTAAGCTGCGACCAAGGGACTCACAGAGAAAGCAGATGTACTGCCTAGTGCCTATTTACGCCCCATCCCCCACTCCCCACTTGAGCTGTAGTTGAAGTCCCCTTTGCGGCCTGAACTCACCAACTTCAAGCCTGTTTTGTAGGCAAACCAGTTGTATGCAGTGAGGTGTGAACCACCTGTACCATTACAAAACCGACTTAAACTTGGGTGAGTGGCAGCCCCATTGAACCTTCAACGGCTGCGCATGTGACCTGATGTCCGTTGATTGACACACAAACTTCAACTGGTGCTGAAACTGGAGGGGGAGGGGAGCGGGGATAAAGTAGGCAAGGAATGGTACCAACACATTTGGGTAAAATATGTCTGGCACGAGCACCATAAGTACGGTTTCAGCGCTAGCAGAACTGCTGGGAATTACTGATGTACACATGCACCCTGCACATGCCAAATGCAGCGGAAAAAATGCACGCACACACCCCGCACTTGCCAGCTGACTCTCCGCTGCCCGCCTGCGCCGCCACCATATGCATTGACTGCACTGCCTGGCGCCCGTGAGCCCTCCCCAGTGACTGTGGGTAAGGGTGGTGGTGTGTGCACTTGGCCACCAGCAGGCGTTGCTGCTTCTGCCAATGCTGATACAACCAGCTGCTCCAGGTCGTCCACAGCCAGACATAGCTGCCCCTTAAGAAATGCAACACCGCGCAGGAGGAGTGTGGCCACCTGTTTTCATACAGCGAGACCAGTAACAGGGGGGCAACATGGTAGTGATTACCTTAAAACCATATCCCAGAAGCAACGTGACATGTACGGCATAGCTGACGGTGTAGTAGCACACGAGGAAGCGCTGCCGTGCCAACAGCCTGTCCACATCGGGGCAAACCAGCAATAACCTGAACAGAGCACTCACCACTGCTTTGTCCCGAGGCTGTGAGCACACACCCAGGCAAGACACCAGGCGTGCCAATGCCGGTATGCCTGCAGCTTCCAAATCGCCCAGGCTCTGCCTGCGAAGGCACATTATCTATAGATGCGTACACCAACAGCGACACACACATGTACAGGTGGTATGGCGTCAGACACCTCGCTGCAGCATATGTTCTCACCGCAGAACTTGCTGTCTCAGTCACCACAGGGAGGAGGACCATGCGGAGACAGCTGCAAAACAAACACAAACGGTTAGCCAAGCGCTTGCTGGTGTGCAGCACACGTCTGGGAAAGGACCAGGGGTGGGGTTCCTGCGCTGGCCAAGCACCAAATGAGTGCATGCTGGCCACCCCAGGCGTACTGTACCAACAGAAAATATCCTAAACGGAGTACGAATACATGTGATCAGTCAGACATCTGCACTTTGTCAACTACATGCACGTGGAAAACCATAATAGCCACAAAACTCATCAGCTAGCAGACGTGCTGGGCATAAGCATATTTGTGCATATACATGCTCACAGTGCTAAGCTTGCAGTGGACTGGGCATCAGCGCAGCACCAGCTTGTACTCCATCAACAAGTTGGCATTGCGGCTCATGCTGCTAAACAGGTATGAATAACATCTATGAACAACACCCAACTGATCTTGCCTGTCTCAACAGCCATGATGGCGCCCGGTGCCTCAAATGTTTTCTGTCCACGCCCAGCACATCACCAGCTGCAGAAAGCAGCTCCATGGGCTGCCACAGTCTGTCCCAGTAGCGACGCACCACCTGGCCGCGGCAAAAGCCACATGCACCATGGATGAAGGACTTGCGGTACGCCTGCATATCCGGTGCAGAATGTGCATTTGCCTGCATGCCCACCGACAAGGCACACACCGTCTGCCTGTGAGGTCAGAGCTGACACTCACATGCCAGGACTTCGACTTATCAGCCGCCATTCGCACATGCTTGTCCACGGCTTCCGCAGCTGTTGCGCTGATGTAGGTGACATTCCTGGCAAATGTGCGGTGTCACGCGGTGGCACACATGTGCAGCACAAGTCAGCTCAATCGACATACCCAGCCAACCGGCTCACTGCAGGCACATCTCACGCTCCATACCGGTAATGAATTGATCGCATCTGCGCATGTCAGGCGTGCAGCTGTGCCAGCAGCTCAGTACCAGCATGGCACAACATCTGCAGTGCAGGCTGCCTGCAGTTGCAATGCGTGTGGGCATGCTGTTGAAGCTGCTGCATGCTTTGGTCAGTGCGTATGGGTGTGTCGCACCTGTCACAAACGCACGCAAGCACCATCTCACAACCCTGGCAGGCGGCAAGTGCCATCTCCAGTCGCACCCACGCACGAGATGTAATATCGCGCAAGTCACCAAACACCCTGCTCAACAAGCAGCACACACCATGGGGTGCACCAGTCAGAGCGTGCTACCGCTCCATGACCAGTGAGCAAGCACATTGTCTGCTTGCCCATGTGTAAATTAGCCTGGCCGCCACGAGAGCGGACAAACTAAGGAGCTCAAAGCCATGTGTTTTGACATGCACATGCTTCATGTTTTGTACCTGCCGACTTTGCGTCTAACTCTGCACACGTTCCGTATGTACACACGGGCAAGACATGAAAATAGTTGAGCGGGATGTTTTCACATATTGGCGCAAGGGATGCATAGCGAAAAAGTTGGGTTGCCTAGCTGCAATTGTACATTCAGGTACACACGACAACCATTCAAAACAGGTCTGAGAGTCCAAAAGAAATCAGCAATGGGCTCGTCAGTGTGCGACCCCCTTCCCTTCCGTGCTGCCACGGCCATGTACTTCATTAACAGCCATGTTGTGTTTGGGTCTATAGAGGCAGGTTAAGGAATATTTGTGGCCTTGTGGGGCGGGGTACAGGCAGGCGGCAGGCACCCAGTAGATAGCCATTGCCATTCTTATTAGGTACCCTATTTTCAGGAGCACTCTTCAGCTTTCGCACAGTGGCTTCTGAGTTCATCTTTGTTGTGTAAGTGTGTACACCCTCGTTCAAAAGTAAAGCCATGATTTGGTTGGATGGAGGACAAACTTTTTTAAAACATTATTACCAGGGTCTGACAGATGTCCCTTCTCTTGGGCGCCTTGATGTTTCACAGAATGATGAAATGCAGTGTACCCGCACATTGTTGCATATAGAGCAGGTGTGCTGCTCGTGAAAAGAGCGGTGAAGTGCAACAGCGTGCTAGATTTCCTGGACTGTTGGGCAAAACAGCTCTGCACCTCGTCTGTTATTGTCTGGGTCGTCATGATGAAAGGGACATCTAGCACGGCAGGAATTATTAAGTGCATGAGGCAAGGTATGATGCTGTGCTTGACGGTGTGTGCATGCTGGAAGCGCAAGAGATCTGTAGTAGTAGTTGATGATAGGCGCAACAGATAACTGTTATGATAAACGGCGAACAATGGGTTTAAGCGACAGCGTTAACACGAAACATACTTTGAAGCTTCAGAATGGTTCGTATGAGAAAAGAGTGACATGAATTCCCAGTCTGCAAGTACTTGTTGAATGAATGCTGGGCCACCAGGCATTTCGATATCTCCACACTGTCACTACTGTTACAGTGGCCCACATACACACACCTTCCACCGTGTGTAATGACCCTGGGCAGTACAATCACTGTGGAGGCCCGCAGCAGTGCCAGCAGAGAACTGCTTTTCTGCATGCGCACAAGCACACAGTGTGTCAGGTGTCAGTAAACGAAACAATGGGACGCGAGCACAACATGTGCAAGTGAATAACGCTGCTCACACAATTGTCATCCTTTAGCAAGTGTACAAGGTTCCAAAGGATTAGCTAAGACCCAGGAATGAAAGCTCTGCAGAGCAAGTACGATCTTTTTGTGCCGATGCCCCCCATCCCCCCCCAAAATAGTGTTTGCAATTGCGGATGGGGCTACATGAGACCAGTTTCAGCTCCGCTTTCCAGAAGAACAGATAAACTGTGCTTGGCTGACTGCTTCCCCAGGAAAAGCTGATGTTGGCCCTCCTAGCCCCAGCTGCACATCCAGTGCCAACTTGGGAGACCGGGGGGGTCAGTAGGCATAAGATGGTATGGCTTAGCCTCACAGATGCGAAAAGTGTCAAACAAGTATCTTTTTTCAGCAATGGTGCGTCGTGCATAGGCGCTTGCCTCCATAGCACACCATGGATGCATCGTGCCAGTATGGCCCTTAGATGTGAGTGGTACTATAGCTGCCTGTACAGGTGGCATTGCTGCTTCTGCCAATAAAGTCACTGAGCTGAAACAAGTCATGTGAATGCTTAGTAATAAAAAAGTATGTGTGTGTAGTATGTGGATCATGTATTGCTGTCCAACACACTCTACATGCCTGCATGCTGCGTCTGTTGTTCCACCTATGGGCTCACCAGCAGACACAGTAAATAAAACCACGAGTTTGGGTGTTCCAGCCACTCTCAAAGGGTGCGGCATACACAGGCATGCACCATTGCTCCAAACCTGTGTGACTGCAGTAACTGGCAGGAGCACCAGCAAGTTATAGTACCTAGTAGTACTTGACAGGCAGCACCAGCCTCATTTGTGGCTTGGGCCGCAAAACCTGTGTTCCCATGCAACCTGTACGCAAAAGCTGCGTTCAGGGCATGCCTCCCTTACAAGTGCGTTTCGGCTAAGCCATGCAAATGCATCTGTCGCTGAGTTAAAACTTGCCCCAGTTAGGGCCTGCCCCGTATGTGCTTTCTGCCTGTTGACTTCTTCTTTGCTGAATTTGCGCCTGTCATGCTGCGGTACCTGTTCAGTATGTGCAATGTGTGCAGTACTGCTGCTCAGCAAGTGCGTCAACATGACAGCAGTGAACTGGTGTCGAGCAATAAATCGCAGGTGAGCTAGCTACATGCACCTCAGCCTGCTTTGCGGTTACCGAGAAGGGTCTGTATGATAACAAAGAGCAGTGCCATGCACTTGCCCACACTATGGTCTAGCATAAGCGGGGCGGGTGCCAGCAAGTGTTTGGCTCAACTCAGGGGCAACATGCGAGCACAGTAAGCGACATGGGGTTTGGGGAGGGCTTAGTGCAGGGCACATGCAACAGTCGCAAGCATCATGTCGCTCGGCTAGACGCAAATGCTCATCACGTCAACCATGGATTGACAACATTTGTTGCAGAGGCACACTAGCTTATCCGATGAGTAATTCCAAGTATATACGAAGTATGCGCAGGACGGCGGCAGTCACCCAGCACTTACAGCATGCATGCTTGCTCCCACACCAACAAGCAGCATAGATGGCTACACACCTGTACATCCCTTGTGCCAGCAAACTGCATTGCAGCACTTCATCTTGCTGTCTTAATGCCATGGCGCGCTGGCAGCAGATACTGGTGCAATGGAAGGCGTGCGACAACGATGCACCGCGTATACCACTTGCTCCTGTCGGCATGCGATACAAAGGTGTACACAGCTACTTCTGAAGTATATTACAGCTCATCTAGGGGCGATATATATATGTGCAGGTCCACCCCAGTATAAAACCACCGTCAGCTGATTGTGACATGGCCCAGAACAGCCCTTTCTTTCAGATCACTGGTAACTGCATTCCAGCACACAGATTCTATGCAATTAGCCAACATATCTATATTGCGGCCTCGTATCAGCACTGCAGACAGCACCAACACCCCTGCACGCCATAGCTGCAGTGCCACGGCCATTACACTAGCAACTGCATGTCAGCATTGTGCCCACTACGTGTGCACAAGCATGATAAGCACTGTTGTGATACCGGTAATACACAAGTAATAATATGCATTCACGATTGTGGACATGTAACAGAAAGTGTGTATGTGAGAAAGGTGCACAAGTAGCCTAGTACATACCAACCAGTGGAAGTTAAATGCGTAGTCAATTGGCTTCGCCCCAGTCAGTAAACATAGTAACACGTGCATGTGCTCTTGCCTGTGATGCGCCACTATGTCCTCCCAGCCGCGCTCCGTCCAAGCATGTGACATCCGCCCACACATGTGAAAAAGGTGTCAGCGTCTCCTCCAGGTACATTCGTAGTAGGTCAAACACCAAACCACCCGAGAACTCTGCCATAGCAGCTGTCCTCTCAGGCTCCTCCATGCCCCCGCCAGGTCCATGAGCGCTAGCGGCCGCGCTCGCCGCCGCGCCACCGCCAAGGCCAGCTGCTGCAGCCAGTGATGCAGCGTCCATCCAGCGGTGCGATACAAAAAGCACGCGTGCATCTGGAGCCAGGTCCGTGCCCGCCACCAGCAGTCCTGCGTTAAGAGCGTCCTCAAAGGATGGCAGCCTGGCAACGCAAGCCAGCGGTAGTGGCAGCAGGCACTTGTGCAGTTAAGGCACTTGTGCAGTCAAGGGCTCCCTTGCCGCCCTGCAAATGCCGCCACAAAAGGTTACACTCGCTGGGTTGACAAAAAGGTGTACAAGTGCTCATGCTGCTTGTTGGTGGCGCTGTTGCATGAGTCGCAGCCGCTGTCTGCAAGCTTGGATTCTGCGGCAAGTGATTAATGTCACATGCGCTACAAGCATTCCAGCACCAACAGGAGTACTGTACTTCGGTGTATGCACATACGTACATACAGTGCAACCAGCTCAATCCAGTTTTCAGCTGCTTGCCACGACCCCTGCCATATGACAGTGCCACGCGCCATAGAAACAGCAGCCACACATCCCTGTGGGCGAATACACACGTCGCCTAACTCAGCGGCAACAACGAGGAATGAGCATTTATGATCTCACCTCGTCCCAGTGTCGAAGACGCTGGCGTCCAGGAATACCACGGAATCCAGGGAGGTGGGCCCGTGAGGGTTGGCCGCGGCAGAGATCTCTGCGAGCCTGACCATCCTTTCATGAGCGGTTAGGGGGGCTGCAGCAGGCGCCGCTAGCTCTGCGTCAGCAAGGCCGCCTACAAAGTTGCAGTTGAGGACGCCCAGCACGCTGCGTCTCCTTTCACTTCCTGGCGCTTCTGCCACTGCAGCAGCAGCTGCTGGTGTGACTGCTCTCCCTATGCCCGCCATTCTTGGTAGTCGACCTGCCGCGCACGCGCACCTAGACGGGGACCATGCTGCTTCTCTTGAAAGGTTGTCAGACACACCGTGTCACACATGTACACACACTCTTTCCGCCCCCTGGCCGTTTAATAAGAGTAAGGGGTGGGAGCAGGTCCCCTGGGACATGGGGCTGTAATCAGTTAGAGTAGTGCTCTGGCAACATGCCAGGCTTCCCA
>JAULBY010019710.1:0-19216 GCA_032358315.1 Ophiocytium majus | reverse complement strand
AGGCGGAGGCGGCAGCGGCGGAGGCGGCGGCGGCGGCGGTTCCCCCAAGAGCCGCCGAGGCAGCGCCGGCAAGGTGGCAATCCCCTCCTGGCTGCAGAAGCAGCGCGACAGCAGCATACCGCCGCCAGATGAGGGCGCCAGCCAGGGCGGCGGCGGCGGCAGTGGGGCTGCTGGGCTGGGCGGCAAGCGGCCGAGCGTGCGCGACGCCACCAGCTGGATTAAGGAGAAGGCAGCGGCGGACGCAGCGCTGCGGTCGCAGAACCCGGACGTGCTTGGAAAGGTGCCCAAGCCTGAGTGGGTGAGGGATGGTGAGGCGCCGCCGTCTGACGAGGAGGGGCGATCCACTAGCCCCACGCAGCGCGGCAGGGTGCCTAGGCCGGACTGGGTGAGGGATGGCGGCTCTGCGCCGAGCGATGACGAGGGGAGGTCTGCCAGCCCAGGCGCGGGAGGCAAGGTGTCCAAGCCCGACTGGGTGCGGGACGGGGGGGAGGGGGAGGAGGAGCAGTCGCCGCCGCGCAGCCGAGCGGCGTCGCCGAAACGCGGCGCTTCGCCTGCGGCGGCGGAGCAGCAGGAGGCGGCGCGCAGCGGCAGGGGCGACTCTGACGCGGACGCCGGCGCGGACGGCAAGAAGCGGGCGTCGCGCGGGCGCAGTGCTGGCCCCAAGCGCACCTCCGACAACAAGCGCCCGTCCGGCAGCGGCGCCCAGTCGGCGTCGGCCGACAGTGCCAAGCGCAACTTGGGCTTGCAGGGGCAGGAAGCACAGCCCGCGGCAGCCGCTGCTGCCGCCGCTGCCAGCCCCAGGTCTGGCGGCTCCCGCGCCAACGCGGGGAGGGAGGAGGAGTTGGAGGGGGGGTCGCGCAGCGGCTCGCTGCCGCCGGCCGCCGGCGTCGGCAAGCTCGGCAAGGGCACGTGGCGGAGGCAGGGCGACGATGCTGGCGGCAACGGCGAGTCACCGCCACAGCGCACCGGCAAGGTGTCTGCGCCCAGCTGGGCCAACGGCGAGCAGGGGGAGGCGGGCGGGCGCCGCGGCAGCGCCGGGAAGGTGGCGGTGCCTGAGTGGGCCAAGCAGAAGGCGGGGGACGGCGATGCGTCGCCGCAGCCTGGCCGTGGCCGCGTCATGGGCTCCAAGCGCGCTTCTGCTGAGCAGGAGGGGGACACTAGTGCGTCGCCAGCCGCACAGCCGCGCAGCAAATCACCAGGAGCAGCTCCCAGCGCTGCCACGGCGTCACGCGCCACAGCTTCCGATGGGGAGGAGGGCGCCCGGCGCGGTTCTGCAGATAGGAGGGCGCGTGATGACAGCGGCGCTCGGGATGGCGGTGAGGGCGGGTCGCCGCAGCGCACCGGCAAGGTGTCTGTGCCCAGCTGGGCTAAGGACGGCGAGCAGGGGGAGGCGGGCGGGCGCCGCGGCAGCGCCGGCAAGGTGGCAGTGCCCGACTGGGTGAAGCAGAAGGCGGGGGACGGCAGCGCGAGCCCGCAGCCCCGTGGGCGCGCCGCAGGCACAAGGCGTCCGTCTGCTGAGCAGGAGGCTGGTGGTGGAGTGTCACCAGCCGCTGCAGCACCGCGCAGCAGGTCACCTGCCGGCGCTGCTGCTGCCTCAGATGACGAAGAGGCGGTCAAGCGAGGGTCTGCGGACAGGGGAGCACGCGGCGGCAGCGGCTCTCCAGTCCCTGCTGCCGCTGCTGGTGGTGGCGGCGCGGCGGCGGGCGGTGGCGGCGGCAGTGCGCCTGCCAGTGCATCCCCTTCGCGCACGGGCAAGCTGCGCGGTGCCGCAAGGGGAGATAATGCAGCAGAAGGTGAGGAGCCACAGCGCATCGGCAGAATCCAGGCGCCCAGCTGGGCAAACAAGGGCGATGGCGGTGACCAGAGCGGGTCGCCGCAGCGCACCGGCAAGCTGTCTGCGCCCAGCTGGGCCAAGGATGGCGAGCAGGGCGAGGCGGGCGGGCGCCGCAGCAGCGCTGGTAAAGTGGCGGTGCCTGAGTGGGCAAAGCAGAAGGAGGGTGACGGCGGCACGCCGCCGCGCGGGCGCACGGGCGCAAGGCGCGGTTCCGCTGAGCAAGACGGCGATGGAGCGTCACCAAGTCCCGCCGCCGCACAGCGTAAAACTCCAGCCTCAGCGAGCCCCGCCGCTGCTGCAGCCACGGGGGGCGCAGCGCCCAGAGACGGTGCCGGCAGCGCGCCGCCATCACCAGCTGAGCGGGGCCCTGACGGCGCACGCTCTGGTGCCGCTGCGGGCGCAACCACTGGCGCCGCGGATGGCGGCGGGTCGCGCACTGCGTCGCCGAGCGCCTCGCCACAGCCCGGTAAGCGTGGCTCTGGCAGCTGGCTCAAGCAGGGCGACGCTGCAGCCGAGGGCGGCAGCGCCAGTCCCGCTCCCAAAGGCGGCAGCGGCAGCAGGGTAGGCGTGCCCAGCTGGGTCAAGGACAAGGCCGGTGATGGCGGCGAGGGCAAGCCTGCTGGCGCACGCCCCCGCGCTGATGCCTCTGCCAAGACCGGAGCAGCAGCGGATGGCGGTGACGGAGACGATGGCGCGGAGCGGAGGGGCGATGCTGGAGATGCACCGTTGTCATCGACAGCACGCGCTCGTGGCCGTGCGCGGCGCACCGGCGACGATGCTGGTTCTGATGATGCAGCAGCAGCCGCCGCACCCCTGTCATCGACAGCACGCGCTCGCGGCCAAGCCCGGCGCCGCGGCGACGATGCGCTTGCTGATGACGCGGCGGCAGGGGCGGCGGGCGGCGGCGGCGCGGCCGATGGTGATGCTGGCAAAACGACTGAGAGCGCGGCACGTGGGCGCCAGGGCAGCGGGCGCAAGCGGTCGTCGGGGCGCGGCAAGCGGAAATCGTCTGGCAGCAAGTCGCCAAAGCGCAAGTCACACGGCGCGCAGCAGGAGGGGGAGGGCGGCGATGCGGGCAGGTCAGCCAGCCCTGCCGCCCGCGGTGCTGCAGCAGCTGCTGCGGGGAGAGGTGCTGGGGATGCTGGCGCCAGCGGCAGCGGCGCACGTGGCACATCTCCCTTGCCGCAGCGCGCCAACCGCGACCCTGACAGCTGGGTGCAGCAGCAGTCGTCACCTGGCGGTGGCACCGCCGCAGCAGCAGACAGTCCCGACGCCACCTCTGGCAGCCCGCAAGGCCGGCGTGGCAGCGCTGGCAAGGTTGCAACGCCCAGCTGGGTGAAAGACGCGTCTGCGGCGGAGGGTGCGGGCGCACGGCCTGGCGCCAAGTCTCCCGGCGCGGCAGGAGGGAGAGGGGCAGCTCCTGGTGAGCAAGGCGGCGCCAGCGCTGCTGCTGCTGTGCCCAAGTCACCTAGTCGTTCGCGGGCAGCCGCGGAGCAGCGGGAGGGCAGCGACACCGCAGAAGGTGCGGAGGTGCACGCTGGTGACACGCCTTCAGCAGCCAGCGGGTCTGCAGGAGGCCAGCCGCGTGGCGACGGCGGCTATGGCGCAGCAGCAGCTTCTGCAGAGCAAGGTGGCGCTAGCGGCGGTCGCTCCCCTGTGGCGGGGCGGCGCGCAGGTGCTCAGCAGCAGCAGGACGGCGGTGACGGCGGCGGCGATTCTGCACCATCAGCACAACGTAGCTACGCGGACTCAGACAGGGAGGCTGATGACCGTGGTGGCGAGGCGCCAAGCTCGGCACCGCCACAACGCGGCAACGCCGGCAAGCGTGGGTCCGGCAGCTGGATCACGCAGGCGGGCGGCGATGCTGCAGCAGAGGAGGGGGCGACACCTAGCTCAGGGGTGCGCGGCGGCCGCCGCGCAGGCGATGGCAGCTCACCCGCGGCACGAGGTCAGCAGCAAAACACTTGCTCAGTGAATGAATTATGCAGCTGCAGCGGATACGGGCACGTATGCTAGTGTAAACCACATACTTGTTGTTTTCACACAGTCCGCTACTGCCAGTGTGGTGTTACTTACTGCCACAACATGGCCAAGTGTCTAAAACCTCAGTTGACAACTCGACTCTGTTCCATTTAGCTGGTACCATGTTCAGTAACCCGCACGAGGCAGGTGCGTGCTAGAAGGGTTGCACGAAAAAGTATATGGGCATTTTTTTCTTGTCAAAACATGTGCAATAACTGAGTATGCTGGGCCAGCCACCATGCAAGAGTACCAGACATTACCGACACCCGCCGTCGCCAAGCTCTTACGACCACTATTTTCTTCAAAACGCTAGCCATATACGCTGTACATCCGCTCCGTATACGGCGTATATGGCTTGCTCGTATACGTTTTCACGCAACCCTACGTGCAGGCCTTCCAACACTTGTGCAATTGGAGATGCAGACATTGCCTACTGCCCCCGTTACTACTGCAGCGCACACCAATTGTGCCGGTAAAACACATAGTATTCTACTGCGTGACATCGCTGGTTATTGTCGATGCCTCTTCAGTAACACTTGGCAACGCTTATAGGTGTCGATATCTCACAAACCATGATGTGTAAGCATGGACTTGTGACTCGGCTGTTTACCACAAGCGCAGTTGCTGAAACGAGGGCTGAGGATGGAGCAAGTGGGTGTCGACAGGTTTTGATCACAGACTGCATCAGCATAAACTGAGTACCACCTGGTACATAGTATGGCCATGCTGTTTGGGCACCCCGAGCTGGATGCTTGCTGTAGAGCGCCAGCCTGAGGCTTGTCTCTGCTGCAACAAAACGGCAATCCCCATCCCCTTAAACGCCTCCACTCTGGAACTTGCTCAACTTCTCATCGCACTCGCAGATACCAGCGGCGGCGGCAAAGTTGCGGTCCCCAGCTGGGCCAAGGGCACGCAGCCGGACGGTGACCGATCTCCTGCTGGTGCTGGTGGCAGGTCCCCTGGCAGAGGTGCGGCAGCCGCCGCTGATCAGGATGAGCCCGGCAGCATGGCGCCGCAACAGCAGCCGTCCCCTCGCGCCAACACCGGCGCACAGCCACGCAACGCATCATCGCCCACCGCTGCTGGCACAGGAGGGGCAGGCGGCTGGCAAGGCGACAGCGGCGCAGCAGGAGGAGAGGAAGGGTGTGGCGCGCCGCCCCAGGAGCAGGCGTCGCCGCGCAGCCCTGCTGGCGTGCAGGCACGTGGCGCCGGGTCACCTACGGCTGCGGGCGCAAGGGGCGCTGGCGGCTGGGATGGTGAGGGCAGCGCCGCGGCCGAGGATGGCGGCAAGGCACCACAACCACAACCACAGCAGCAGCCATCACAACGTGGCAACGCTGGCGCACAGGCGCGTGGCGCGGCGTCACCTGTTGCGGCCGGTGCAGGGGGCGCAGGCGGCTGGGATGGCGGCAACGCTGCGGCAGCGGATGATGACGCTGGCGTGGCGCCGCTGCCGCAGCAGCAGCGGTCACCCCGTGGCGGTGCACAGGCGCAGGCAGCGGCTGCTGCTGGTGCGGGGGTGGCAGGTGGCTGGGATGGTGATGACGGCGCAGCAGGCGAGGACGGTTACGGAGCACCTGCGCCGCAGCAGCAGGTGTCGCCTCGTGCGCAGGCTCCTAGTGGTGCGGCTTCGCCTACTGCTGCTGGTGCTAAGGCCGCTAGTGGCTGGGACGGCGGTGGCGACGCGGCTGGAGACGACTATTTCGGGGAGCTATCACAGCAGCAGCAGCAGGCATCGCCCCGTGCACAGGCTCCTCGTGGTGGAGCTTCACCTACTGCTGCTGGTGCAAGAGCCGCCGGCGGCTGGGACAGCGACGACACAGCAGGAGATGCCGATGTTGCAGCACCATCAAAGCAGCAGCAGCAGGCATCGCCCCGTGCGCAGGCTCCTCGTGGTGCAGCTTCGCCTAGTGCTGCTGGTGCAAGGGGCGCGGACGGCTGGGATGGCGGTAGCGACGCAGCTGGAGACGACCATTTCGGAGAGCCATCACAGCCGCAGCAGCAATCATCGACTCGTGCTGCTGCTGGCGCACCACTTGGCTCAGGTGGCTGGGAAGACAACGCCATGGCACCCGCCGGTGCAGCCGCCGCTGCAAGCCCCGCGATGCGCGGCAACGCGCAACCGGCTGGCGCCCGGCCCGCTCCCCTTGACTACAGTGAGGACCAAGAGGGGGGCACGGGCGCTGGGCTCGCCAGCAGCGGGCGGGCAGCTCAGCCGCCGCAGCAGCAGCCTGCCAGCCCCAAGGGTGCCGCTGCCGCGGGCGGCGGCGACGGCCTGCTGGACTTCTCGCCGCCGCTGTCCATCAAGGGGGGCCAGGCGGTGAGCGGGACGGTGCCGAGCGCGCTGCCTGACGACGACACAGTGGCAGCGCCGCGCGCCTCGCGCGTCTTCGAGGCGCCGCGCAAGAGCAACGCGGGCGCCATGCCGCGCTTTGGCGTTAACTTCAGTGGCGCGGCGTCGCCACGGGCGAATGCATTTGGAGCGGGGGGAGCGCAGCGGTTTGGGGCGGGCTCGCCCCGCAGTGGCGCTGCGTCACCCGGAGCGGCACAGTCACCATCTGCAGCCGGTTCAGATGCAGATGGTGAGGAGCAGAGGCGGGATGGCGGTGGCGGTGTGGGCGCACGGAGTAGGTATGATGATGACGGGCGACCGGGCGGTGTGGCAGTGGTTGACGGCCGGCAACAACAACGCGCGCAGCAGGAGGCACAGGCGTGGGGCGGAGCTCAGCGGCGGCAGCAGCAGGAGGAGGATGAGCCGCAAGGGCAGCAACCGCAGCAGCAGCGCCAGCAGCAGCAGCAGCAGCAACGCCAGCAGCCCGCTGCAAGCCCAGCGGAGTCCCAGCTTGGGCGCGGCGACACGACCCCCGCCAGCATGCGCGCCAGCTACAGCGACAGCGAGGCAGACCTCTCGCCATCACACTACCAGGGCACCACACCCTCTGATGCTGGCTCCTTGACACCGGCGGGAGTGGCACTCCTCAGCGGAGGCCGCGGCTCGCTGCGGGCGACCACACGTGGCGTGGTGCCAAACCAACAGCCCGGGACATGGAAGGATGGTGACATCATTCCCCAGGCTGCGGACATGGCGCGCGGCGCGGCTGCCGCTGGTGCCGACCCCGAGTACCCCTTTGGTGCTGATGCTGCTGGGCAGAGTGCGGCCGGTGGTTCTGCTGGCTCTCCACGGTCCGGCAACGTGACGGGATCACCCACAGGCCGCGACGCTGCCGCAGCGGGGGCGAGCGCGTCGCAGCAGCGCGGCGGCGCAGCGGCTGGGTCACCACGGGGTGCGCCCGCCGCACAGCACAGCCAACAACACAACACCGCTGCCTGGTCAATGAGTGCGGACCCTGCCGAGGCGGGTGCTCTGCGGGCCGGCAGCGGCTTGCTGCATGCGCCGTCGCACCATGAATGGGACGACGACCGGCCGACCAGCGCCGAGTCCACTGTGATCGCGGGAGGGGCGGGGCAGCACGCGCGCGGCGGCACCGGCGTTCACCACGCTACCTCTGGTGGCAGCGCCCACCACGACAGCGACAGCGACTGGTCCAGTGGCAGCGAGTCAGCCGCTGCGTCGCCGCGCACTGGCGGCAGCGCTTCGCCCCATGCAGCAGCAGTGGGGGGCACGCGCGCCTCGGCGGCGGCACCCGTGGACTGGGCTGCCACCAGTGACTCTGGCGACGACTCCCCCGCTCTTGGCGCGGCAGCACAGCGCGTCGGCACCACGTCACCGCGCAACGCCGCTGCAGGTCGAGAGCATGCGGAGGGCGGCTGGGCCTCCAGTGCCGACCCCATCGCGGCAGCAATGCAAGGCGGCGGCGGCGGTGGCGGCGGCGGCGGCAGCGGCGGCGGCGGCGGCGGTGGCAGCGCATCCCCACGCTCGGCCGTCCATGCACCACAGCAGCTGTCGGGTGGCTGGGACGCCGGCGCTGGCTCTCCCAAGGCTGCGGCGGCGCAGCAAGGTGGTGGTGCGTCGCCACGCGCATCAGCAGCAGAGCACT
Source organism: Ophiocytium majus (assembly GCA_032358315.1). NCBI lineage: Eukaryota > Xanthophyceae > Mischococcales > Ophiocytiaceae > Ophiocytium > Ophiocytium majus. Next base: position 11,362 of record JAULBY010019710.1, on the reverse strand, counting down.
CTTGGTCAGGTAGCGGTGAGTCTGGTGGTGAGCCCAGTTCGGAGCGGCAGCAGGCCGAAGCTGCCTCGCCGCGCGGTGGTGGCGGCGGCGGCGGCCGTGGCGCTGCGCCACAGGCTGCTGGCTGGGAGGGTGCGGACTCTGCCTCTGCGAGTGGAGCAGGCGCGCAGCGTGGCGGAGGCGCATCACCACGTGCCGCAGCGGCAGGTCACGAAGGCGGCTGGGCCAGTGGCAATGACCCTATTGCAGCGGCGTTGCAGGGCGGCGCGGATGCAAGCTCCCCACGTGCTAGCCGAGCGGGCGCACCACAGCAGCCAGGTCGCTGGGAGGAGCGTGGTGCGGAGGCAGCGGGCGCGCCTGTGGCCGGCTCGCCACGCAACGCCCCTGGGCGTGATGGCACCCGGGGCACCGGTGACGATGCTGCTGTGGCGGCTGGCTCGCCACGGTCTGCCCGCACATCAGCGGCAGTACCAGCGCCACAAGCAGGGGGCAGGGAGGGCGCGGCGGGCGCGTCCGTGCAACGCGGTGCACCATCACCACATGCCGGTGACCGAGGTGACGTCGGCTGGGCAGCGGAGGAGAGTGACGGCGGCGCAGCAGTGCAAGGCGGCGCTGCGAGGTCGCCGCGCTCTGCTAGCCGTGCAGCGCCAGACTGGCAGCCTGGGGAGTGGGACGCGGATGCTGGTGCAGCAACCGATGCGGCGATGCAGCGAGCGGGCGCCAGTTCTCCCCGTGGGGCCGCACCCGCCGTCGCAGCAGGTGACCACCGTGGTGGCGACCAGGCTGCGGCATTGCGTGGTGACAGCAGTGCTGCAGGAGCTAGTTCGCCCCGCTCTGGTGCCCGTGCCGCAGCATCACCACCGCCAGGAGAGTGGGACTCAAGGGATGGCTCGGGGAGTGCAGCTGGAGCGGCATTGCAAGGTAGTGGGTCGCCACGTGCAGCGGCTGGCCGCGCTGCTCGGGATGGGGGCGCATACGCTCCGCAGCAGCAACGGCGCGACTCGGACAGCGAGCACCAGCATAGCACCCTCGGCGACAGCGGACATGAGTCGGCATTCAGCGCCGGCGCTCAGCAAAGTGCTCAGCAGGGTGACGAGTATGCTGGCGGACGCGGCGCCTCACCCCGGGCCGGCGGCTCTCAGGCAAGGGATGCGCCGTCTTCACCCCGGCAGCAGCAGCAGCAGCAGCAGCAGGCGCAGCAGCAGCAGGCGCAGCAGCAGGGATCGCCAAGGGCGGCCGCTCCAGCAGCAGCGGGGCAGTGGCAGCAAGACGGGCAGAGCGGCAGCCCTCGCAGCTCGCAAGCAGCGGCGGCGGGTGGTTCCAGGTCACCTGCCGCCGCAGCGCGCAGCGGGGCCGATTCACCGCGCGGCGGCAGGGGCGGCATCAGCGCCTCTGCTGCGTCCGCAGAGGATGTGGGCGCCCCCCTGCAGGTGGACACAGCGGTGGTTGTTCTGCCGGAAGGCGCAGCCCCGCTGGCGCGGCCGGGCATGGTCGCCAGCGCCAGCATGGGCGGAGACCGCGGGCGGATCGTGTACGTCAACCCCAACGGCAGCTACGACGTTCTGCTGAGCAACGGGGAGTTGGAGCGCGACGTGCCTCCGGAGACGGTCATGCGGCGTGCCGCGGCAGACACGGGCCGCCTCAATATCGACACCAAGCGCTCTGGCGCCAGGGGCCAGGGCGGGGCGCCGCAGGGCGCAGTCGCGGCGGCTTCGGTGGGTTTTGTGAGCCCCAGGAGGGCGGACGCTGCTCCGCACGCGGGCGACAACGTGCTGTTGTGGGACGAGGACCGCATGGAGCACGTTCCAGCAACGGTCCTCGCGGAACGGTCCGATCCTGACGGAAGGGCGCTGTACGATGTGCGCACCGAGGACGGCGCGGAGCTCCGAAACGCGCCCGAGGCTGTTGTGCGCACGCTCGCGGGCACCGTGCGGCGGCAAAGCGGCGGCGGCGGGGACCATGGTGATGCGTACGGCACAGGGCAGGGGCCTGTTTCCCAGGCGCCCGCAGACTTCCGGGACAACAACCCCGAGCTGCAGGCGACGCGCACGCAGCGGCGCGGCAGCAACGGTGCGTTCGAGCAGGATGCCAGCGCGGCCGGCACGGCCACCGGGCGGCGCCCCAGCAAGGGCATGGCGTTTCTGGGGGGGCTGCTGGGGCGGCGGCGAAGCAGCCAGCGCATTGGGCTTGTGGACGGGGCGCCGGATGTGGAGGCGGGGATGGGGGGCGCCGGGGGCGCCAGGCGCGGGAGTCGGAGCCCTGCGAGGGTGGTTCCTGCGAATGGAAATGACTGGGAGTACGCGCGGGTGGTGAGTTGCTGTGTTGGCGGTGTGTAGCAGCAGCGTGTCAATATCACAGTTGTGTTGTGTAGGCGTGTGTTTGTTTGTGTTGCAGGCTGCTTTGTCGCCTGGTGCTTCAGTACGCACAACAGTGGGTGGTGTGCAGCGGTTGCAGAGCTCTGAGTGTACAGTGGCTGCCGCTGTTGGTACACCTGATAGTAGTGCCTGCTTCCTGACAAACCACAGCACCCTCGCTTCAATTCCCACTGACCTCCTGCTCCACTGCCACATCCTACCCACTCCCCCCCAAAACCACAGCCCGGCAGCGGAGATCGCACGCCAGACATCTCACCCACAGGCATGGGCAGCCCTGGAGGAGCCTCCCAGTCTGGGCTACCGCCGCGGCGCCCCTCCCTGCGCAGCAACGCAGGCTCCCCAGGCGGCAGGCGCAACAGCGGCGCTCGCGTGCTCCCTGTGGACGCCCAAGGCGGGTCCACAGCCTCACCGGGGGGGTCACCAGGCGCGCGGCGCGGCAGCGGAGCCCGCGTGCTGCCCGTCGACTCCCAGGGCCTGCCAACCAGCTCCCCTGGCGGCTCACCACCCGGCAGGCGCGGCAGCGGCGCGCGCGTTGTGCCCGTCGACGCGCAAGGCGACCCCGCGGGCTCCCCTGGGGGCAAGCGCACGAGCTTCAGCGCGTCGCCGGGGGGCGGCAGGCGCGGCAGCGGCACGCGCGTGGTGCCCGTCGACGGCCCAGAGGGCGATGCGGTGCAGCCCTCATCCGCCGCCTCGTCGCCTGGCAAGCGCAGGAGCGCAGGCTGCAGCCCCGCGCGCGTGATGCCTGTCAACGGCCACGACGAGGCCGTGGGGTCGCCGCAGGGCTCCCCTCAGACCCGGCGCGGCAGCGCAGCGCGCGTTCTTCCCGTGTCTGGGAAGGAAGGGGAGGGTGCGGTGCTCAACGGCAGCTCCCCTCACAGGCGAGGCAGCGCTGCAAGGGTGGTGCCGGTGGATGGGGTAGACATGCCGGCGGGGGCGGCGGGGGGGGCGAGCGCGCCCGGCTCGCCAACCAGCAGGCCCAGCATTCTGGCTGTGGATGGGAAGGGCGCGGATGCGGGTGTGTCGCCGCAGGCAGCGCCGCTGTCTCCGGGGTCGAACCACAGGCGCAGCACGCGCGTGCAGCAGCAGCCGTTTTTGTCTGCCGCGGAAGTGGAGGCGGGACTGGCGGGCGCGGCGGCGCGGCCGTCTGTGCAGGGCAGCGTACGGGGCAGCCCCACCGCCGCTGGCAGCGCTTCTCCTCGTCAGGTAGGTGGTCTGTGTGAGGTCCTGGCTGGCATGCGGGTGTGTTGAGCACCTGCTACCGATTGCATGTTTTCCGCCCATGTTCCTTGTGGCGTTTGTCGGGAGCTACTGTTTTGAGGAACGGTACATGGCGAGCACAATGCAGAGGGTGCGCATCCCCACAGACTGCCAGCGCAGACGTGTTGCTGCACCACACATGCCTGGCACCAGCGTACCCCTTGCAGCACAACACACACACTACACATGTCATGTCAATGCCAACACATTGCTGCACCACACACATGCCTGTTGGCACTCCCAAACCCCCATGGCATGACACCCACACCGACACACCACACTCCTGCCGGCTGCAACACCGCTCCCAGGCACAGTTCGGCACGCCGCGCTCGCACCGGCAGGCAAGCGGAGGCAGTGGCGCAGGCAGCCCCCACAGCGCCAGCGACAGCAGCGGCTCCAGGAGCAACAGCGTCACCTCCGTCACAGGGCGCACCCCCCGCGAGTCCGCGAGAGGCGGCCGGCTCAGCATTTCTCCCGGCCACGACAGCGCCGGCCTGCCGTCGTCACGCGTGAGCGTCAATGCGAGCTTCTTCCGCTACCCGCCGGGGACGCCCGTCCACAAGCGCGCCGACGTCAAGCACGCGGCCGCCAAGTGGATGAACTACGCCATGCGCCGGAAGATCAAGGGTGGGGCAGCGCCGGCCGCCACGCCCACTGCCGCTGGCGCCCTCCCCGGCTTGGACACCACGGGGCCGCGGCGGCGGTGGCAGCCGCCGGAGCCGCAGAAGATGGAGCTGCTGACGAGCGCGCTGTGGATACGCATCTGCGCGGTGCTGAACGCGGTGTGCGCGGGCTTTTACCTGCACTGGAGGTGCGGCATGGGGGGAAGTGGCATGTGGTGGGGGTTGTGTTTGACATGCTTTGCCGTTGCATAAGCTGTGTTCCAGTAGGGGTGCACCTCCACTGTCTAAGCGCCCAGCGTCACTTCAAAAAACACGCATGCCACCACCAACACACGACTATGCCGTGCCCCCCCCCCCCCCCCCCCCCCCCCCCTGGTTTGCTCACTCCTATACTCAATGCATTTGCACTGCAGCTGAAGCTCAGCTGTGAGTGCAAAATGCAGCACCGTCAAGCTCAAAAACTCACCAGTAGCGGTTTGCCACTCACTATCAACAACTTCACCGGACTGCGATGCCGCCCCTCCCCTCAGGATAACGCGGTCCATTGAAACGGTTGCCTACCCCATATGGAGCTACATCTTCCTGGGAGCCGAGGCGCTGCTGGTGTTTGGACTGCTCATGGGGCACGTGAGCCGCTCCTTCCCCATCCACCGCGAGCTGGTTGTGATGGATGATCTGGTGGAGGCAGATGCACAGACGGGAGACCTCAAGGTCGCGATCATGCTGCCCACCGCTGGGGAGAAGCTGCAGGTATGTGCGGCTCAGTGGCCGTACATGCTTTCGAAAGTACGGTGTATACTTTGTGGTACTACATGTACAGTGTATACTCGTGGTATTTGTGTACTTCAAAGTATATATATATGCTCTACTGTAATGTGTACTACTACTGTAGTAGTATTACACTTATTCAAGTAGTTTGTTCATGTATGTTACTAGTATATGGGTGGTGCTGGTTGTGATGGATGATCTGGTGGAGGCGGATGCACAGACGGGTGATCTCAAGGTCGCCATCATGCTACCCACCGTGGGGAGAAGCTGCAGGTACGTGTGGCTCAGTGCCCAAGCACGCTGTCAAAAGGACCTTGTATATGTATTCTTATCTATTTGTGCATGCAAGTAGTAGGGTAGGCGCAAAAGGTGGTTTGTGCGTATAACGGTGGTGCAGACGGTGATAGTGGTGGTGGGGGAGGCGCTGTGCATAAACTTTGTATGGCGGGGCCAGCCGCCGCCTGCTGCTGCCCCTTGCAATGTCCTAATGCCATCTGGCACGTTAGGCAAGTGCATGCGCCAGTAGTCCACCTTGTTCCATAAGGTACAAACTAAGCCAAATTGTTACCAGGGTGGTGGTCAGGGGTAGACGGTAACCTGCCGTGTGCAGGGCGCGCTCACTGGGAAAAGTGTTTTTTGTGCATTCTGTCCAAATACAGTAGTGCACGCACGCGCCTCAAGTGGTGCACATGTACTTCATTTTAACTCCGTTTAGGGTGTGGCAAGCCCTGTGCACATGGTGTGCCAGACTAAGAAGGGCATGGTCACGCATGCTGCCCCTCTTGTGAATAGTTACCTATGCTTGCAGATACTTTGAAGTATTTTGAAGTATGTAGATGTCGAGTAGACGGTCCACTCCCCACAATGCAACCGCCTGCCTCCTGTCCCCTCTCACATGTGCTGCTACCCCTGCTGCGCCGCTGCACCACGCTCATGAATGACATGAATGCCATGACATGCGCAGGTGCTGCTCAAGGCCCTGTTTGCCGTGCTGCACCTGCGCCTGTGGAAGAGCCGCCGCCCTGTGTGCGACACGCTGCGCGTCATCATACTGGACGAGAAGAGGCGAAACCAGGTGCAGCAGCTGGCGGCACTGGTGTACACGCTGTCAGAGGTGGTGCTGGACAGGTGAGCGCGCTGCTTGTGAGCAGTACTTGCAGCACCAGCAACCATGTGTGCGGCAACCACTGCAGGCTGTCGTGGACAAATCATCAAGGCATACTGTACATGCTTTTTATGTGCTTGTGGCAATGGCGCTGCTGCCACAAACCACCGGCATGCCATCACATGAACATTGCCTACAGGAGCTATGGGGCAGGCGGCGAATAAACCTACGCTGCTTTTGGTCCTGAACATGCTCGCGAATGTGGACATTTGTTTGTGCAGCAGCAGCCCAGCTCCTCCCGTTTCTTGCCATGACATACACACGCTGTTGTCGTCAGCTGCTGCCAAGGGTTCTGCTGGTGACCTCCTGCCTTGGGCATCGACACCCAAACACCCCCTTAAGTGGTCACCACTGACGCACATGCTGGCACACATGCTGGTGCTGGTCTGCTGAGCAGGGGTGTCCGAGACCTGCTGCGCAAGGAAGAGATGCCCACGCCCAACGCCAAGGCATTCTACGACGTCTTCAAGGGTGGCAAGAGGCGACACCTGGTGGCAACCGCACCCGACAATGTCCTCTTCCTTCGTGGCCTGGCATGTGTGGACGAGATTGACAAGGTGCCATTATCACAACAGCTGCGGGCGCGCACATGACACATGTGGCGCTGATGCTCTGTGCGGGTGACAGCTGCCTAGTGTCACCAGCAGGGGTTTCATTTTGCTGTCAGTATGCCAGCACCATCTTCGCTTCTTGGCAGGTCGCATGCTCAACCGCCAAACACGCGACGCGCAGCGTACACACTGATGCATACGCGCCTACAGCAGGCTTTCCTGCCCTCAGCCATGTAACACAATACCCATTCTGTGCTCCCCCCCCCCGCACACCCCCACCCCCCTCCGCCCTCCCCGCTGCCCCCCCCCAGCTGCTCAACGCGCACGACGCCCCCAAGCACAACAACTTCAACTCTGGGGAGTCAGTGGAGGAGAAGGCCAAGACCATCAAGCGCGCGCGCCAGGCGTCCTGCTTCGACGTCAACGTCATCTACCCGGGGTACACCAAAATATGGGCCAAAAACACACGCCTGCCCACCCTCATCTACCACTCGCGCAAGGACGCGGGGCTGCCACGTGTCAGCCCCAAGGCCGGCAACATGAACGCTGCCATTTTCCTGCGCCAAGATGATGATCCCAAGGCCCCCAAGGAGGCGTTGGTGGGAGGGGCGGCCGTGGCGGTGGTCAACGACGCGCGGCACGCGCTGGCGCCAGAGTTCCTGCAGCGGACGCTGCCGTACTTCTTCACGCGCGGGCCCAGGGGGGAGTACCTGTGGGCGGACGTCGCGTTTGTGCAGGTGCGGCGTGCAGTTCAAGTACATACTTGAAGCTGGTTGGTAGGAGCAGCGGTCGCCGCAGCAGTAGGTGCTGGAGTGGGCAGGCAGCGGCGGCCCCTTGTGCAGGCGAGCTACAGCAGCTGCTGGCGTCCATGTGTTGTAGCGGGGGTGCTCAGCAGTTGGGCACCGAAGTGCATCCGTGCGTTGTGCTGGTATGTTACAATTTGAACAGGACAAAGCAGTCTTGACTGGTGGTGCGTCAGAGCACCGTTGTTGCGTGGTTAACAAGGTGATGGCGGGGGCGCCTGCTGTGCATGCCATTGCACATGCAGAGCAGAGCGCTCCTCGGCACCACACCACAACTGATCACCCTGCCTTGCCTGCTGGCACAACGCCTGCACTCACACACTCCGCGTGCCCACTCCACCACTGACAGGTGCCGCAGCGGTTCGATGACGTCAAGGGCTGGGCAGACCCTGACCCACTTGGCAACCAGGCAGCCACCCAGTTCGACATTGTGAACCCGGGGCGTGATGGCATCAGCGGCGTGTTCAGCTGTGGGCAGGGCTCTCTGTGGCGCATTGCGGCGTTGCGTGATGGCATCCGACCAGATGGCACTAAGTACATTGACCCCAAGGCGCCTCGAGACTCGCTCATTGGGCGGACGGGTGGGCTGGGCTTCAGGAGCGAAGTGCTGATTGAGGACACACACACGTCACTGGACTTGTTACGACAGGTACTACTGGCATGATGCCCACTTGGATTCAGTGAATGATGCTGCTTGACTGTTGAGCATGCTGCCGCGTGTGAGCCTAGGAACACACGCACACACGTGTACATGCACCATGTTTTGCTACACATGGTGTAAGTTGATGTGCGTAGCAGGCTGCCATTGCAGAGGTTGACTTAGCAATCAGTGGCATGGTAGTGGAGTGAGTGACAAGCTCATTGTCTCGGCTGAGGGATATCTGTAATCACTGGGCCTGATGCAACCTGCCCCGGCCTAACTGTTGTTCTTGATTAGTGCTGCTGAGCAGCATGCCAGCACTAAGAGCTCATTTGCTACTTGAAGCATGTTCGAAGTAGATTGCAAGAAGTGCTTCAAATACCAAATCGTTCTATGATCGATTATACCGGTATGGCACACACACATCATACACCACAGCCTTATGAGTGGGAAAGCTGCGGTTGCGTGCATCTACTGTGCTGTTGCTGGGAGCCAGCTGCTCTGGAACTTTCATAGTGAACGCAACAAAGTGTCCATTGCACAGCCTTGTCGTGCATGCTGCACAGCCCAGCTTCCTTCACGCCTGTTGCCAACCACCACCTTTGCCCACCTGACACGTCCTCAACCTACTGCATGTGCCTTGGTTTGTGCCTTGCCACAGGGGTGGCGCAGCGTGTACGTGGTGGCACCTGCCAGGATAAAGACGGAGGTGCTTGCTATCTGCACGTTACCACCCGACTCTGTCACCTGGCGCGTCAAGCAGGTACGTGCAACCAGGACAGCGTCCGTCTGCACACTGCATCACGTGCCTCCAGCACCCTCCTATCGCAGCGCGTGTAATACGGCGCTAGAAACAACCAGCAATCGGCTTTGAAATGCAATGGTAACAGTAACACTTGGTAATGCTCCCAGAGCACAAACCTTGCAGCTGCTTCCTGTGCAGTAAAGGCCCTCACCAACCACACCACACATACGACCCTACCTCGCCATGTTGCTCACCAGAACTGCCCCCCCCCTCCACTCCCTCCGTGCCTGCCCCTGCTGCTGAGCACCGCAGGTCCTGCGGTGGCACCAAGGGGCCATGCAGCTCTTCTTTGAGCAGTCGTTCCGCTACATTTTCATGCCCGCGCACTACACCAGCATGTGGCAGCGCGTGTACGCCATGGACGCCCTCACATACGTGGCCCAGGCCATTGCCGCTCAGGTTCTGCTGGCCTTCCCCATTATCTACGGGTTCACCAACCACTCGCCCTTCAACGCCCTCAACCTCGAGTTTGCGGCATACTTCTTCCCCTTCCTCATCACAGGTGACCAATGGCATGTGTCTGTCTGCCAGTGCATGCCGCCATGTGCCATGTAGCATGCCCCGCATGCCAGAGCACTCTGGACAGTGCTGCGCATATGCACCACAGAAGCTGTAACCTTCCTCTGCTGCTGCCTGCCGCACCCACCTTTTAATGCACATGTACACATACTCACTCCCGCCGCCCACCTGTGTGCACTGCTGCCGCCGCCCCCCACCCGCCCCCCACCCTCACACAGCCGCGCTGCCCACCATTGCGGCCATGGGCTGGCTGCGCACCAGCAGCGACAGGGTCATGCGTGACGAGCAGATCTGGTTCGGCACGGCCTACGTGCAGATCTACGCCATGCTCAACGTCATGTTTACCAAGCTGCTGCGGCGAGACCCCGCCAACGCCTGGACCGCCACCTGCCCCGTATGGCCCCTGTACCTGCAGTTTGCCGCCATCGCCGTGGCCATGGGATTCAACACGATACTGTGGATCCGCAGGGAGTTCGACGCGCCGTGGGTGTGGGTCAGCTGCGTGGGCGCGTGCCTCTTTGCCATGCACTCCCTCTGGCCCATGGTCAGCTTCGGCCTGGGGATGAGCCTCCCCCCTGCGTACTACAACCGTGTCTTCGGCATGCTCATTGTGATGACGCTGGTGGCCTTCTGGATGCTGTGAGGGGCGCAGGCACGCGCACCCCCAGAGCCCAGTCACAGCGCCTGTGCGGCTGCGCCAACGCACGCCACGGTTTTGGCGTGATGACGGCCATGCAGGCACTGGCTGCTGCCTGCACAGGCACTGCCCCCAATGCTCGCACAAGCCGGCGTGCGACAGACCTGCCTTGTAGAAAATTGTTGTTGCCAATGCCCATTTTTCATGTGTGTGTGCGTGCTGTTAGCAGCTTGAATGTGCGTGCCGCCCCACCAGAGGGGATGGTGCGCGCGGCGCGGAAGCGAAGCACTGGCTAGGCCAGCGCTTCCCACCCTCCTTTTCGTCTTTGTGAGTAAGACTGTGGTGAAAGTTGTACGGGCGGCACCAGGTGGCCATGCGGTATTAATACCTCAGCAGCAGTGGTGACTACACCATGCACACAATATAGCTGTCAGTTGTGAACTGCAGGGAATGTGTCACTGATGGCACAGTGTGCCATGTTCACGGTGCTGCTCTGGCTGCTACACCTGCTGGTGTGTCTGTGTCAAGGTTGTGTGCACTTGTGTGCTGGTGTTGTGCATGCTGGTGCCTGCGTGTGTCGTGCATGCTCGGGCCTGCGTGTGTCGCGCATGCCTACTTCGTGCACTACACGTTTGCACCATTGGTCACTGACTGGCCATTGTTCAAGTGGCATGTCATGCTGTGTACATCACCCGCTGTATTGCGCATAAAATACAGTGCGCATTGTGTACGTAACCAGCACAAGGCACTCGCAACTTTGTACACTGTTAGTACCAGTTTGGTACTACAAAGGATACTCCTTGTAACAACGCCTCCAAGCAGCTGAAGTGCCGGTGGATCAGATGTGTGTGCCTGTGCTTGAGGCATGTGCCAGCACGTACTTCAACATGTGTACTTCAACATGTGATCTGTGCAAGTCAACACGCCTGTGCGCACCTCGCTTACCCGAAGCCGTGCGCATGCCGATAGTTGCACAGTAGCCTTTTTGAGAGTCTACCATGCGGCAACTCGCATCTTAGTCGAAGTGCACCACATTCCTGCACGTACCTGCACCACAAGCAAGGCTGGCACCACCCCTCCCAGCACTGCAGTACTGCACGACAGGCTCACATCACTGCTTGATGCGAGCTCATGCTGCAGGCATGTGATCTGGAGAGGTTTACAATTGTAAACCTCTCCAGATCAGTGCCCTTGCATAATGCCGTCCGGCATAACCCTTCGG
>JAULBY010019699.1:0-19224 GCA_032358315.1 Ophiocytium majus | reverse complement strand
CCCCTGCGGCCTCAACGCGCGCGGCCACGCCGCCCAAGACGCCCCGCCGGGGGGCGCCGTCAGCGGTGCCAGTGCGGGGCTCTCTTCAAGTTCCGTTTTTTTCTCAGCAGCTGACTCAATTAGTCTACTAGGAGGCTAGGCTTCGGAGCGGGGCAGGGCGCGCGCTGCGGCTGCCACTAACACAGCGTGCGGGCACGATGACAATCCCAAGGCGAGCGTCGGCCATGACGACCGCCACCACTGGTTTAGGAAGGGCCTCAGGCTGCATGATGCATGAACAACCCCGCTTTGCTGCAGCTCCCAGAAAGTTGCACGTCCATCTGTGAAGGCAAGTGTGTAAACGGCACTGGCAGCCAATAGGAGAAGGCATTGCGACAAAGTTCCGCCCTTAGGAAGGGCCGCAGGCTGCACGCCAACCCCGCTTAAGCTTTGCTGCAAGCCTGCAGGTGCACTGCAGCACTGCACTGCAGGAGCGGGGGCACGCGTTCATAGGCAAGTGGTAGACAACACAGGCACGAAATAGCAGGAGGCATTGCGACAAAGTGCATGGTGGCTTTTGGAAAATTGCCACATCATGTGCCAGTGTGTTGTCAGTTGTAGTCACAACCAGAAGTGCGAACACTTGTGCCATAAACATGTAACTTCGTTGGAAGTCCGAATGAGTCCCAGCTCGCAGCCCTCCGCACGACCGCACTACAACAAATAACATGGCAGCAACACCAGTGCATTCCGGCCCACATACTTACGCTGCGGGCGCACCTACCGCCGCAACAAACAACTGATCACAACCACTGTCTCCCACACATCAAGCCACGCAACGCGCCCACCCCGAGCATGACCATTCCATAACCCAGCAACAACACAGTACCGTAACGACGGCACCGCTGGCGCGGCACAGCCTCACAGCCATGTCGTGCACAGCGGCGTGTCTAGAGCTCCGACGGTTTCATCGTGCGGTTGCTGCACCACCGCTGGGCAGCAAGCCCGGCTGCCAATGAGCGGGCAAGCACTGCACGTCCAACACCTCTGTGCGGCCCACTACACGTCGAAGGGTGCAATGCCCATGCGTGCCAATCACGGCCAGGAACTGCGCCGTGCCACCCAACTGCTGAGCACTGCACAACAGTGCGCTGCCTGCCATGGGGCTCCATTCGCCCCCCCGTGCCTCCGTCACACCAGAATAATGCGACGCCGCTGGAAATTTTAGTCCGGCCACTGTACTTGCTCACAAGCTGGAAGTGTGCAGCACTCAATGCCAATGCTGAGCGGCCACGGTTGCCACTTGGTGCCCCGCCGGCCAGCATCACTTGCAGGGCAGCACAGCTGCTGCTGAGCACCCCTGCCCGCGCACTGCGGCGGGTGCTGCTGAGCATTGCCAGGGCAGCGGCTGTGGCTGGAGCAGCTGGCATAGAGTGCGCAACGCTGCTGAGTACGCGGCAGCGGCGATCTCACATGCTGACGTGGCGTGACAGAGCGTCGCGTGCCGACCGCGCCGCAAATCGCACCTGCGGGTGCTCAGACTCCGCGTCTGCAAGAACGCGCTCCACGTCCAGCTCCCGCATGAGGCGGCTGTTCTCTGAGTCGACCGCAAGGTGTGCGATCGCCTGCAGCGCCCAAACACAGGTGGCGGAGCACATAGTGTGTGTGAGACTAACAGACTCATACATGGGTTGGGAAAGCGGCAGCAGCGTGTGAACGCGCGATACGCCTAGGCTACCGCACGGGCGCCTGCACCCTTGCTTCCGCTGCACATGCCCACTTGGTGCACGCGAGGCTTTGCTGCTGCGGTCAAAGGCTGTGCTGGTGTTGGTGGTGTCAGTGCCAGCGCAATGCAACCGCGCCGCGCTCCGCCCCACCCACCCTCTCCAAACCCAGGAGAGCGTGAAAACACCACAACACACGGCAAATGCTGTATGTCGCCAACACTGCCTGTGCCGCCATGCTCAGCAGCACCTGCGCGCTCACCGTGATCCCCCACTGCGCCGCCTCGGGGTCACGCCGGCCCTCCACCAGCAGCGACAGCACGCACCGGCACGCGTCCGCCCCGTAGCAGCGCGCCTCCCCGGGCAGGGCTGTGAGGTGCGCCATGGCAAACAGCGCCGTGCTCAGCATGCCCCTCCAGCATGCGGGCGCCGCGACGGCGCGCAGCACCAGGCGTGCGCCCTCCGGGCCGCACAGCGCCGCGGCGGCGGCCGGGCAGTAGCGCGCCAGTGCGCCCGCAGCGAAGAGCGCGCGCGTCGTGAGATATGATAGCGCCATGCGTTGCTGAGCAGCGTCTGATGCACCGCCGCCGCCGCCGCCGCTGGCGCCGGGGGTGTCGCCGCTCGCACGGCGCTTGCAGCCGCTGAGGCGCGCCGCGCAGGCGCCGAGGTGCGCGGCGCCGCCGCTGTGGGTGCTGCCATCACTGCAGCTGCTGCTGGTGCTGCTGGTGCTGCCGCTCTGCGCGCCGCCGCCGCTGCTGGCGTGCGCGGCGCTCAGGTGCAGCGTGGCGACGACTGCGCGCACAACAGACTCGAAGGTAGAGCCTGCGGCGGGTGCGGCGTTGGGAGCACCATCCGTGCTGCGGGTGACTGCAGAGGCAGCCGCGGCGGCGTCGGCGAGCGTGTTGTATAGCTGGGCGAGGGTGTGGTAGCAGTCGGCCTGTCGCGTGGGTGGGGCAGCGGTTCGCATTGAGGGGACGGGGGGGCGGTGAGCGTGTGATCCTAGTTGGTGTGTATTCGTGCGGCAGTAATACGAGCTTACGCAGCATGGCCTTATACACATGTCACAAACTGTGCCCGTCAGCGAGTTGCACACCGGCACTGCACCCTAGGGTGCCACAACAACAATGCGGGTGTACAATGGAGGCAGTGCACCATGCTTGAGGTACACAACAGGGTGCGGAGCACAACCCGGCACCACTGTTGTGAGTCCATCACCCGCTGAGAAGCTCCGCCATCACATCGCACAGGCAACACACGTCCGTGCTGTGGTAATCATGGCCACAGGCAAGCACCACACCAGTTCAGACCAATGTGGCTGACCACACACCGCAGCATACCTGCACGATGAGAGAGTTGCAGTGCGCCCCCAGGACCGCCGCCACCGCGCCCACGGCATCCAGCCTCGTCAGCTGCAGCCCGACATCGCCCTCCGCGCCGCACGACAGGCGACGCACCACGCGCAGCGCCTCCCGCGTCAGCTGCAGCGACAGCTGCTCCCCGCCGCCGCCGCCGGCCCCCCAAAGCCACCACCCTCTGCCTCCGGCGAGCCAGCGCCGGCGCCACCGCTGCCGCGCGCCGTGCCGAACGTTCTCAGCACGCCCACCGCGACCGCGCACACGCCGGCGGCGCACAGCTCGCGCTTGGCGCCCGCGTGAGGCGCCAGGTCCGCCGCCGCCATGAGCGCCAACAGCAGCTGGCGCGCATCACTGGGGCTCGCGCCGGGCAGCCCCAGCGCCGCACGCGCGCTCCTCAGTGCGTCCGTCAAGATTCCGCACGCGCCCACGCCCACCAGGGCGCTGCGACTTGCGTCGTCGCACGCATAGTGCGCGCAAGCCGCGTACACCGCCTTAATAGCATTGGGGTGCGCCGGGTGCAGGCGTGCGGCGGCGGCAATGGCCTCGCACGCCGCCGCCCCCCCAGCGCGTCCCACCTCCCCCGTGCCGTCGTACAGAGCCAGAACGGTCAGCGCGTGCGCGCCCGCGAGGGCCAGCTCCCTGCGGCTGGGGTATCGCGCCAGTGTGCGGACGGCCGCCGCCGCCGCGCGCACCGCCGCCACGGGGTCAAAAAACTTGCTCACGGGATGCTCCCGCAGCGACGGCTGCTGCTCAGCGGCGGGGCTGCGCAGCAAGGCGGCAGCGCTGCGCGTGTGGCGCAGGGGTGTGTGCTGAGCGCCGTTGTCGCCGCCGCCGCCGTCGCCAGCAGCGGTGGCCACCGGCGCTTTCGTGCGGGGTGCGTGCACGGCGACGCCGCACAGGTGCTGTATTGTGACCAGGCCCACGTGCTGTACGCGCAGCGCGCGTGGGTGGTGCGGCATGACTTGCACAAGTGCAGACAGCGTGCCGGCTCTGTGCAGGGCATCGCCCCCTTTGGGGTTTTCTGACAGCTGCACGACCGCCGTTGCTGCCTCGTGCTGCGAGACGGCAGGCAGGCACGTGGAGCAAGTGTGCGGAAGCAGCGGCAGCAGCACCCGCGGTGTTAATGGTGGTCGCAGCAACTCGAGCGTGGGGTGAGAGGGCACGAGGGAGGTAGCGGGGCATGCTGCACCAGCACTAGCAACCAGAGCCTGGCCCTGGCACCGCAGGCACAGCTTGCGGCAACCTGCGCCACAGTAGCAGCCAGGCTAAAACCAGAGAAGCGCCGAAGAGCACATAGTGAGGCCGTCTGCCCAGCAGCAGCTGCGCTGCCACAGCCGCAACAACAGTCGGCCGCCACCGCGCACCAGCAGCGTACGTACCACAGCGGCTGCCAACGTTTGCGCACCTGCACACTCTGATCCCGCCAGTGCGTCATCATGACAACCGTGAGCGCGTGCGCCACGCTCTGTGCCAGCAAGTAGTCCTTGGTCTGCCTCCGGTTGCGCGCCACCGCCACCATGCCCGCGATGGCCCACGCGCACGCCGTGCCACCAGTGGGGTGGGGGCGCTTCCCAAAGTCGCGCAGTACCACGCACAGGGTGCGGCACATCTCTTCGCGCTCTTCCGACGCCGTGAACAGCCGCTCGCTGTTGCCGCCGGAGGCCGCCAGCTCGGTGAGTGCCATGAGCACGCCGATGACCACCTGGGCGGAACAGTGAGCAGCAGGTAATGCGACAGCGCGCGGGATGTGCAAGTGTACCGATGTGAGTGTGGTGGTGGCGGGGGAGGGGGGGAACACACACGCCCAAGACTTGGCACACCGAGTTCGCACCCCGCCAACGTTGCTGTTGAAGTTGTGCAAGGGAATCGGCCTCACACACACACGTGCTGAGCACAACCGACAAGAGAGGCGACCATCTGCAAGAGCATTGAGGTGCGCGCCTTTCAGTCCTTGCTGGGTCCGATTTGAAGTTTGGCACCTCAAGAGAAAATGCACAACATTCACAAGGTACCTCCTGCAGGGAGGTTCCTACCACCCGCCGCGGCAGCACTGCTCCATGATGTCACATGCATGTGTGATAGCCGGCACGCTGCACCCTCTGTGCTCACCTTCGCATTCTTCGAGTGCGCCTGTAGTGCGGACAGAAGCTTGTGCCCGAGCGCGCCCACCATCTCCTCACACAGCTCCTGGCCGCCCACCACGTGCGACAGCGCAATGCATGCCCACTGCACGACGTCAGCGCTGTGCGGGTGCCGCTCCATGGCCCCGGCCAGCGCGTTCACCACCTTGGTGGGCACCGGCGCATCAGGAGCGGCCGGTGCGTACACACCCGGCGTACTCAGCAGAACTGCCGCCGACAGCTGCACCGCGGCACTGCCGGGGTGGTTCAGCATGGCCGTGATGGCGGCGTTGCACGCGCCGTGTGCGCAAACGGGGGGACCGTGCGCTGTGAGCAGCTGCAGGGTCTGCAGGTTGGCCACCTGCAGCCCGCAGTTGTCCTTCTGCTGCTGCATCTCGGCCACCAGCGCCTTCTCCTGGTTGTGCACGAAGTCTACCGTGCCGGGGTCGTTGCTTGCAACTTCCAGCACCGCTGTCGCAGCTGCGATAGCTGCAGCCTTCGCCGCCTGTGCATCAGCAGGAGGGCCTGCCTCAGCCGCCGCCGCCGCTGCTGTGGCCGCTGCTGACTCTTCCAGCGCTGCTGCCAACGCCTTGACTGGTGTTTCTGATGGGCTGGAGCTCGGTGCAGCTGGCTGCTGCGGACCGCTTGTGGCTGCTGTTGCCGCCCCCGAAGCAACCATCGCAAGCTCGCCTGGGTGTGTTCCCTCCATAGCTGTCCAGATGTACTGGTTGCCAGGGGCGGTGCGCATCGACGGGTCCGCCCAGGAGGGTAGCGAGGCGTCAGGGGCGGTCTCCCGTATGGTGTCGCCCCACACCTCCATCCACCTGGGCGATGGTGGCACGTCACCGTTGGTGCCGCCTCTGCTGGGGAACGGAATTTTGATTCTGTCGCTGTCACCTGCTGCTTTTGAGCCTGCCCCCTCACTGTTCGAGCGCTCGGCCACGCTGGCCTGCCTTGCGCGGTGGCTGGCGCAGTCCATCCTTGCGAGGTAAGCATGCTCCGGAGTGTTGGCTGTGGCGCCGCCGCTTCCTGGCTTCGTCGCTGCTGCTTTCAGTGCTGCCTGCTTGCTGCTGCTGGGTGCTCCTGCCTCTGCACGTGCTTCTGCTGCAGCGGAGACAGGCACAGGCAGGGGCGGCAGCGCGGTCGCGCCGCCAATGAGGGACACCCCACAGGCCCCCTCACCCCCCCCACCGCTACTCAGCGCCTCCATTCTGCCTGCTGCCGCCACTTTTGCCCTGGTTGTGGGAGGGAGGGGGGGGAGGGGGCGTTTGCGTTCGTGTGGCGGACCAGTCTTCAACATCTGAGCACACCCTTCACGTTGTTGAAGTTGTCTTTCGCTTTTTTCTGCTTCCTCTGACTCACTCCTGGTGTTGAAGGCTTCGGAGGGGGGCAGGGCGCGCGCTGCCGCCACAATAACCCAGCGCGTGGGCACGATTAGGATCTCCGGTACAACTTTGGCCATGACGACCGCCATCCACTGGTTTAGGAAGGGCCTCAGGCTGCACGACAACCCCGCTTTGTTGCTAGCCTGCAGGGAGGCCGAGCAAGGTGGGCACATGACCGGTCTTGCTCTGAGTACTCGTGCGCACTCAGTGCACTGCAGCTGCCGCAGCACCGCTCTAATGGAAGCAGCAAGAACTTCAGTGTCAGCACCAACTTTATGCGGTGCCAGGCGGTGGCTAACTCTTTGGTGCTCCGTTGTCACACCAGCTTGAGTTGGATGCGAACTGCGCGTGATTGTGCTGGTGATGCAGCGCACAGAATGCTGCACTGCAAGCAGAAGAGGTTTGAGCGCGGGCAGCGATGGTTGGTCCGTGGCTGCTGCGCAATCCGGGGCTGCGACCAGCTTTTACTGCTGGTGCTGCTCCCGTCAACAACACACACAATATCGGAACATGCCAGCAGCACCTACCCCAGCTTTGTCTTCTTCCAGGCAGCAGCAACACGTACACCAGCACCAGCACAACCCATGTCACCGCAAAACGTTGCTCTCTGCACCCACCCACACTCGGCACACCACATCCTCTCTCCCCCAACCACGCCAACAGCCTGCGCACTGTCAGGTGCACCCACCACCCCCCCCCTCCCCCCTCCCCCGCCCCGCCCCTTCCCCCTGCGCCCCTCCCCTCCGCGCAGTGTACCCCGTCTTCATCCTGGACCCTCACTTTGCTGACCCTGCGCGGGTGGGCCAGCTGCGCTACGCGTTCCTGCTGGAGGCTCTGACCGACCTCGACAGGGGCCTGCGCGCGGCGGGGTCGCGCCTGTACGTCGTGCGCGGGCGCCCCGCCGAGGCGCTGCCGGAGCTCTTCAGGCACGCCTACATGTGGTATAATTTGAAGTACCACCATGGGTAATCTATAGCACATTATTACAGATTCAAAAAGCTGCGTGGGGTCGCCGACCCACGCGTGCACGCGTTCTATTGGTCCTCGCAAACCAAGAGCAAGCCCAAAGCCAGCAAGCTTGTACAGAAATATAGGCACTTGCACAAGTTTAGCTGAGACTACGCAGTCCCCAGCAGCATTGCCACCGCCGTCACACGGAGTGCGTCTAATATGCCCGTGCCTTGTCAGCCGCGAACCAGCCCTCGCCCAGCAAAATGGTTTACACCTGGCGCTGATGTCATGGGCACCACGCGCACTGCATACTGCACCCCACAGCAGCATTGCCACTGCCGTGCACATGGAGTGCGTCTGATATGCCCGTTGTCTGCTGCTTCGCGTGCTGTGCAGGGAGTGGTCGGTCGGGCTGCTGACCTTTGAGACGGACACGGAGCCCTATGCGCGGCAGCGTGATCGCGAGGTGCGTCGAGGGTTTTTAATGCACACTGCGCACAGATAGTCACACACATGCATGGCCACCTGCATGGCCACTTGTGCGCCCCCGACGGAGTGCGCGGGACACCGCTGGCAAAGTTGTGGCGCCCATGTTTGTATTGACCACTGCGTGGCCGTCTGCAGGTGTCCAGTTAGCTGACCTGCTCATGGCTAGTGCATGCTATCGATGTGGGAGTACTGGTAGCGATTACTCTTGCAGTTCCTCCCACTTCTGCACTACTTGCAGGTACACACCTGTAGGGTTGCCGGAATCGTAATTTCGGGACATTACGGTCAATGGTAATTCCATCACACCCGCTGCGGATGCCTATGGCAGCATACGACGCATTGACGTCTGTAATGGCCCTACCGTGCTGAGCAGAAAACTTTATGGAAGATGTTGCAAGTATCATAAGGTTACGGCGAAATTGCGCTACGAATTGCGGAGTAATTTTGGGGGAAAAAGTACGATTCCGGCATCCCTGTGACACCTGCGTGGGAAATGGTGGCCCGGTAGGTAAAGCAGCCAAGCGTTACATCATGTTTCTGCAGCAGGATCGTAGCGTGTGTGTTCGAATCTCATCGCCTCCTAATTGTTTTTCCAGCCAGCATGCTGCGCATCGGCTGCGCCCTGCGCGCCTGCCGCTCACCCACGCAAATGTACACTGCCATCTGGCCAGCTTGGCCTCAAAGCGCAGGTCAACGCACAGCTGTGTGGCGCCTCCGCCTGGTGCTGCTGTCCCTTGACGGGTTGCGCCCGCGATCCTGCACACACGCTGGTGGCTGCCCTTGCTGGCGGCCGCGCAGGCGGCAGGCGCTGAAGCACCTGCATGCTGTGTTGTGTGTGTGCTGCTCGGCATTGCAGGTGTGCAGGCTGGCGGCGGCAGCGGGCGTGGCCGTGTCCGAGCACTCTTCGCACACGCTGCACGACATGGAGCACTATGCGGCCAAGGCAGGGTGAGCGCGGGGGCTTAGCATTGTGCCGCTAGCCATTCTAAGGGGCAACCCAAAGGGAGCACAGCTGCAGTAGCCTTGCCAGGAATGCTGAGTGAGTACACGTCACAGTTGGCCTATTCTTTTTGCGACGCCTCACTTACTGTCTGGTGGCATAACGGCTTCACCAGACCTGGACAGCACCCATCAGGGCTTGCCCAGGCGCACTACAAGCAATCAGCCTTCAGCGCGCACATGGTATCCATAGCAAGCCCAGTCTTAGCTCCTATGGAAGTCGCTCTTGCATGCCCTCCTCCCACCCATGCACGCTTCGTACCCCCCCCCTTCAATGCCGATGCTGCTCACGATGCCGTGTGGCACTCCTGCGGCAGGGCCGCGCCTCTGCCAAAGTCCTATGTCCCTTTTCTCAAGCTGTTTGAGAGGCTGGGCGGAGTACCGAAGCCCGCCGAAACCGTAACGGCTGACGTCATGCCCGCCAGCTCCAGCGCCGTGCCTGAAGGTGTGTGTGAGCATGCCCCCTGCGGCCCTGCAGTCACCGCTGGTTGGCCCGTTAGACAACTCGCGCATGTGCTCGCTGCGCTCACGGTGGCTGTGTTGCCGGCACACGCAAAGGCCGACCAGCAGTGCTGGGCTGTGCAAGTACGCAAGGTTTCAACAACTGCCATGGGTGCGCCCCGCACAGAGACGGCTGCGAACGCCTGGCTGGCCACTTATCAGAGCTGTGGTGGCACAGCTCACACACGTCTTGGCTGGGTGTGCTTTCGCTGCTGCTGCTGCTGCTGCTGCTGACGCTGTTGCCTGGCGCTGGTGCTGCCGCATGCCCACATGCGCGCACAAAGCACCCTCTTCCATCCACTGCCCTCTCCCCGACCCACTCCCTGACGCCTGAAACCACTCCGCCCTACACCACGCCTACAGCAGTAGTAACTCACACCCACCACACGCGCCACACACACCAGCCCCGCACTGCGCTGCTGCTGCCCACATCGCAGCACTGACACCAGTCCCTGCACCTTGTCTCTGTCTCTTGGCCGCTTTGCACTGTGGCTGCCCCCGCTCAAACCAACGCACTGTGACACCAGCTTCGTGCTGCGCTGCGTCTGCCCACATGGCAGCACTGACACCCGTCTCTGCGCCTTGCCTCTGCCTCTTGGCCGCCTTACACTGTGGCCAGGGCGTAAGTAGGGAAGACAAGCGCGTCACTACCCTCCTTACCCCGAGCTGTGGCTGCCCCCCCCCGCGCAGACCAGCACACGGTGCCCACGCTGGAGGACATGGGCTACCCTCCGCTGAGCTCGCCGCTGCTATACGCCGGCGGGGAGAGCGCCGCGCTGGAGCGCATGGAGCGCCACCTGGCACGCCGCCAGTGGGTTGCTAAGTTTGAGAAGCCCAAGACCTCGCCCAACAGGTGGGGCTCTGATAGGTTTTCCCTGCCCTCGTGCAGGAGGCATGCGCCTTGCAGCTATTACTGAAGTGCTACCAGTAGTGGTAGGCATAGCAGTGCCGTGGTGTGCGGATACCCACTCGGGGTCTGCAACATTTCGGCTGGAGCGCATGGAGCGCCACCTGGCGCGCCGCCAGATGGTCGCAAAGTTCGAGAAGCCCAAGACCTCCCCCAACAGGTGGGGTCTTGATCGGTTCTCCCTGCCCTTGTTGAGGGGGGAGGCGCCTTTTGCAGCCAGTAGGCATGGCGCCGCCGTGGTTTGCGGATACCTACTTGAGGTCTGCAAGATTTTGGCGGGCCGTCGTGTTGTGTTTGGCTGTTTGCAAAGCATGCCTTGCAGCTATAATGGTGCAGCTGTTTTGACAATGGGTGGTGGTGCTGTGGGTAGCAGTGGCATGCCGTGCTCAACAGAAACCGCTTGGCAAGCTTGCATACAGTTTCATTTCGAGAGCTCGAGGCCCGCAGCAAGAGCTGGCAATTTTATGTACGGCATCAGTGTTTCAAGGGGTAGCAGGATGTCAGCGTGGTGCTTCCATACAGCATATGACGCCGCGCCCGGGGATGTATACCTCACCACAGCCTTCCAGTGTGCTGCCACGTGATGCAGAGCGCCACTTCTCACCTGAGTCGTGCACACCCGTGCCGGACTCTCACAACGCACGAGTGCACAACACCGCCGCTCATTCTCCTGCTCGTTCTGCTCACACTGCGCCGCCGTAACCCCCCCCCCCCCCCCCCCCCCCCCCCCCCGACAAACACTTCACCACGCCCCCTGCCACTGTCCAGCTTGGAGCCCAGCACCACCGTGCTCAGCCCGTACTTGAAGTTCGGCTGCCTCAGCTCCCGGGTCTTTTACCACCGGCTGTCGGAGGTGTACGCGGCGACGCCGGGGCACGCGCGGCCGCCCGTGTCCCTGCACGGCCAGCTGCTGTGGCGCGAGTTCTTCTACCTGTGCGGCGCGACGGTGCCAAACTTTGGGCGCATGGAGGGCAACCCCATCTGCCGCCGCGTGCCGTGGGAGAGCGACGCGGGGCGCCTCGCTGGTGCGCGGTGCTTCCATACGCACTTGCACATGTACTTCTGGAGTACTGCTGAAGCACTTCTGAAGTATGGTATGCTTGGACTATACTTCGAAGTACAATGTTGGTTGTGTGTTTTTGTTGAACTGCGCTTGGGGGCGCCGCAAAGCCTCGTGCACGCGGCGTGCGCGACCGGCACAGTCGCCTGTTGCTGGCCGCCATATACACACCTTTTTTGAACATTGCACCAGTATGATACATGACTCGTTCCACAAGTGCCAAACTCTGGGCGCATGGAGGGCAACCCCATCTGCCGCCGCGTGCCGCGGGAGAGCGACGCAGGGCGCCTGGCTGGTGCGCGGTGCTTGCGTACAGTGTACGCATCTATATGCTGCAAGTGTACCAAACATACCTTTGCTGTACCGGTACATGGCATCCTTGGTTGTGTACACACAGTTCCAGAGTGTTACTGAAGTGTGTACTTCTAGAGGTACGGTGTTATTCATGTGTGTCGAAGTGCTGGGCAGCTGTGACAGCTGGCGCGCGTTGCGGGCCAGCAACACGCATGCACAAGGTGTACAACATACCTCCAGGACATTCCTTATGTTGGACATTGCAGTGGTATTGTGCTTCTGAAGTACTACATCAATTGTTTATGGTATCAGCAACTGCCGAACAGCCGCATGGGGTCTATTGCTCGTCTGCCGGCGCGCGACTGCGGGACAGCGACACGGAACGCCTGCCACGTTCGTGTTACGTGATGTGTGTAGTTCTAAGGTGCTTTGAGTACACAGTTCATGCCACATGACTCATGTGCAAATGATACCATACAATGTTAGTGTCATCGTTGACCGTTTGCCAATTCTGGGCGCATGCAGAGCGGCGGCACCTCTGCCGGCGCGCACAATGGGACCGATGCTGAACAGCAGACGTCCAGCGGCATGTCATACCCCTCACACTTGCGTTTTCTGGACCATCAATACATTGGTATGCTGCAAGCATTATTTGCGTGTGTGAGTGACTTAAAAGTACTTTGACAAATACCCTCCTCGAAGTGTACCTAACCTTACTATGGTGCACCATGTGTGTCATTGCGCCCCCGTAGCGTGGGAGGAGGGCCGCACCGGCTACCCGTTCATTGACGCCATCATGACTCAGCTGCGGACAGAGGGCTGGCTGCACCACCTAGCGAGGTGCGACTCTGGCTCTGCCTGCGCCTCAGCACACTGCCAAAGCACATGTGACATCGGAATGCCGTACACATACTTGTCTTGTAAAAATGTGCTTGTGATGTGACGTTATTTTGCCTCAGAGAGTGTTGCGTGCGGAACTGGGATTTCGTACACATGCGCGCGTGCACACCTGGTCTGGGCATGTTTTGAGCGTGTGTGCGTGGGTTTCTGGTGTCGCTTCGGCACTGGCGGTCACCGCTTGCGCATGTATGCGCAGGCCCGTCATTCAATTTGGCCGCTTCAAGTGCCAACCATTGGCACCTCGCTATTGAGGAAAGCTCCCACCTGCTGGGCTACACAAAGCCTGACCAACACATGTCCACCCTGACGGTTCGCTCTCTGCTACGATGCATTATTATGCGTGTCATGTGAACCGCCAGGCACGCCACGGCATGCTTCCTCACGCGGGGGGACCTGTGGCAGAGCTGGGAGGCGGGTGCAGCGGTGAGTAGTGATGGGTGACAGCGTATAACGTATTCTATACGCTAAAACAAAATACGGCGTACATTCCTACGTATGTGTACGGCAAAAAACGCGACATGCGGCATATTTGCCGTATAAATACGTTCATTTGAATACGTTATACCAGGTACACCGTATTTACATGCGTTATACGGCGTATAATGCGAAGTTTATACGTTGTGACCCATCACTAGCGGTGAGTGATCGCTGCCTGGCAGCGGCCCTGCTGCAACGCGTGCTCGTATGACATTGCAACATTGTGCCATGCACTGCAACATCAGTTTTTTTACACTGTGAGTGCCAGGGCACCCCAACTCATCAGCATGCTGGGCATGTCTGACGCGGTCTGCTGTGCCATGTCGCCACTGACGGCACGCTCCGCTTCTGGGTAGCATGCTGTGCAGTAAGTGCGCGGAACAGATGTCTTTCTTCATATATGTCACAATAGTGGCCACGGCGGCGCCCGCAACCTGCCCCTGTGTGTGCCCGCTGTCACCGTGGGAGGCACGGCAACCCCACCCACTCTGCGGCATGGCTGGTGACACCTGCACAGGCTGTTGTTGGTTGGCTCAGCCAGCCGCTTGGCTGTTGTAAAGCGACCAGCATGGTGCGGCGCTGGCGGCGTGTGCCGCGTTGCACAGCGGCACGCCTCGCTTCAACACTACCCACCCACTGCGGCACTGCTGGGGGTCAGATGCTGTTTTTTTCCGCACTCTTCCCCCGTGACACCCACATTTTTCATTGAGCGACGCTTTTGTACTAGTACTAGCGGTGCATGCGCCTGTGCCAGCACTACCCCAGCTAGCGTCTGTGCTGACCCTTTGTGTGGTCTTTTTGCGAAGGGGTGCGTCGAAGCTGCGACGCCTGCTGGCCACCCAGTGCCGCCGTTTGTGCGGTGCCACCGCCGCGGCTCCGCTGCCTACGGTAACATAAAACCCTCCGGCTGGGTCGCCGAACTTCGGCCGTCGCTAGCACCGAGGGGTTCTTATTCAGGTGTGTGTGTGTGTGGGGGGGGGGGGGGGGGCTTGTATTCGTAGTACTATGTACTCCTTTGCTATTGTGTATACTATATGATTCGAAGTAAAGTATAGAAGTGTACATACTTCATACTTCAGTAGTATAGCGGTACCCCCAGGTCTTGCAGCTCGGCGCCCCTGTTCACTACGTGGGGGAGGTCTTATTTGGGGTGTGGGGGTCTTATACTCCGATGCCTCACCGCGCCACTGCTGCCTGCGTTCCCCCACCGCCGCTGACTACCCGCTGGCAGGTGTTTGACAAGTACCTGCTGGATGCGGACTGGAGCATCAACAGCGCCAACTGGATGTGGCTCAGCTGCAGCAGCTTCTTCTACCAGTACTTCCGGCAAGTCGCATGCGCATCCTGGCATGCTACTTCAAGAAGTGTAATTTGTACCTGGGTAGTACAGAATTTACTGTATCATTCATACTTGAAGAAGTATATCATACTTCAGAACTGTGCTTCAGAAGTACATGTACATGCACCCTCTCCTAAGTCCTGGTATATGACACTGCACCTCCCCATATAGTTGCCGCCGGTGCTGCTGAGTACGCCCGCGCCCAGCTTCTGCGTAGCACGCATGCCCCTGGCACTGCATTTACAAGTGAGAAGGCGCTGCTTGGATTTCTTGTCTATTGTTTTGAAACTTATTCTTACTGTACTACTGTTGAAAGAGCTCTCTGGGTGGCAAGCGGCGAGGGTTCGCTCTGGGACAGATCAAACATGTTTGCGCCGGCCTGCGCGCGTCAGGCACAAGCGCCCACGAAGTTTGAGTGCGCACGTGCTTTGCTCAGCAGCGAAGCTAATGTTGCCCCACCACCCGCCGTCGTGTGCGCGCCCCCCACGGTCTGCGCAGGTGCTACAGCCCTGTTGCCTTTGGCAAGAAGACGGACCCCACAGGGGCCTACATTCGCAAGTACCTGCCACAGGTCAGCCCAGAGCTTTGGCGCTTCCTGTTGTGCACTACCGCCACCATTCTGACACTGACTTCGCACTCACTATTGGGCATTGCCGGCATCATGCTGACACTGATTGAACCGGAAAGTCTGTGTTGGAGTAGGTGCATGGTAATGGCCTGCGCTGCATGCCCCTGGCCGCCCTCCGGTCAGCCCCTTATCCCAACACTGTTACCGCACACGCTGCCAGGCAGCGTGGCACCATGCTGCCGCACACGCTGTCAGGCAATATGGCCCGACGCTGACACTGATTACGCCGGGCCAATCTGTGTTGGATTAGCGTTGTCTTGTCCATGGTAGCGCCGGCGGCCGGGCCTGTCGCCAACCCGCCAGACCCTTACTTCACCATCCGTCGCTGCCTGGAACTGCCACTGCCGCTGCTGCTGCGCACTCGTGTGCCTGCCGCCCGCGCCGGCCAGCTCAAGAAGTTTCCCGACCGGTACATTTACGAGCCGTGGAGCGCGCCGCGCGCGGTTCAGGAGAAAGCAGGCTGCGTGATTGGCCGCGACTACCCCGCGCCCATTGTGGACCACGCGGTGGTGAGTGCTCAGCAGCTGCAGCTGTATGGACCAGGCTGCCTCTCAGGCTTGACACTCTTTTCGTTTTCCTCTGGCAAAATGTTGAGGGGCGACTCCCATTCTGAGGATGGGAACTGCATGGCTGCTGCGTGAGTACATGTCAGGCTCCGCCGCCTGGGTGCGTACTGGGCGTGTCACAGGCGCCTTGTGCCCATGCGCTGTGCCACATTGCCTGTGCCCTAGCTTTCTTGCTTACTTGCCGGGCTTTCCGCCCCGTAAGCGGAGTTGAATCAAAGCAAAGTACTAGTGTCTTGCTTACTCCTGGGTCTGATTGTGCAGCGACTGCAGTTGCGGCGCAGCTGCGTGCATGTGCACAACAGTTAAGGGTGCCGGACCCAGCCCTCCCTCTCCCTTGGTGGCCTACCCCTACCCTCACACCACCTGTGACTTTGGCAGCGCCACCAACACGCTGTCGGTGCGTGCTGGCGTGCTATCTGCATTTTGCTGCACACGGCCGTTCTTACTGTGCGGCAGTGACCCCCGCTGGCCGGCCTTCGTTCGCTGGCCCAGCCTGCGTGCGTTAGTTGCAGCTCACCCGCCCCCCGCCGAAAGTGAGCTGCTGCCCAGCCACGGCCCCTACGTGCTCACACAAACTGCTGAGCAAATGCGAAACACCCTTCTCTTGGTATGCTGCGCAAGCAGTCCCACGGCGCCTGTCTATCAATGCTGCTCCGCCCATCGCCTGCAACGCGCGTGCGTGCCCACAGGTGAGCAAGGAGAACATGACGCGCATGAAAGCGGCTTATGCCGCGCATGCCGCGGCGGGCGGCGATGGCGGCGGCGACAGCGATGGCGGCGGCGCTGCTGCTGCTGCTGCGGCACCCGCGGGCAAACGCAAGCCGCAAGGTGGTGGCGACGCGGCTGCAAAGGGCGCCAAGGGGGCCAAAAAGACCAAGATATGATGTGCAAGGTGGCGGCGTCGCGGCTGCAAGGGGCGCCAAGGGGGCCAATGGAGCCAAAAAGACCAAGAGTTGAAGTGCGTGCTGTTGCTGCAGCTGTCCCCCTGCCGTGTGGGTTGGCCGGCAGGTGCCGTCACCGTGGGTGGTTAGACCCCGGGTATGCACTTGCAGATGCCGTTTTCCCTTTGTATCAGTACGGTATCCCGGGACCCACCCCTTTTTCGCACAAGCACTTTCCGTGCTGTAGCAGGGTGTGCATGCCACCCCTGCTGCGGGTGGCTACAACACCTCAGCGCACGCGCCACCTTAGTGCCGCATGTACACCCCAAGTTTAGCTGCGCACCGCACCAGAGCATGTTCCACGTCTGGGTGCATCTGGGCTCGACAGCATGACAATACATGTACATTGCTACATTGCTTGTCACTCGCTTTCCCTCAGCACCTTCGCTGGCAGTTGGTTCGGTGTGCTGCCACCTGGCGCCATGCCGGCTGCAGTGTGCTGACACCGTTGTGCACACTGTCGCAAGACAGAAAGTACAACAGCTCAGCTATCTCTTCCTTCCCTGTGAACTGCAGGTAGAGAGCATGGCATCCCTATGCACAGGCAAGAGTAGCAAATGCCAACGTTGCTTTGCCTTTCAAAATGCAGTGAGTGCTTGTGGTGTACTGTAATCGCACATGCATCCTGCTGCATCACGGCATTCACTGCAGCCGCGCCAGCAGTGACAGCTAGTTCAGACGGTGTTGACGCAGCCTGCCCGCACGGCTGGTGTGCCACGTTTGCACGCGCTAGTGAAACAACGGGCACCTCACCTTCGGACTCACCACTGCTGTGCAGGCCGCTGCCGTGCGCAGCTTCTCAAGGTCAGCGGCTAGCGACACCCCGATGCATGCTGGCTGGGCAAGTACCCAGCTTCTTCGAAATGAGTTGTTGCAGGGTACATTGCGGTGTTGCGTGGTAATGCAGCCCTGTCAACCTCGTGCCGTCTGCATGCGGATTCCGTGCCATGCGTCTGGAGTCTCTACCTCATGCGTGCCATGCCGTCAACTTCCATGCATCCACTACAGCAGCTTTAAGTTCAAGAACGTTGTTGGCATCAGTAGAGTGGTTTGAAGGTTGCTGTCCGGCGCGGGCGGTACTGCAAGCAGGTGCTTGAAAGAGGACGTGCGCAGCAGCCGTGGCCTCAAGCTGGGCGGCAGCTGCAGCCACAGCCGCTGGCATCAAGGCCACGTGCGGGCTCAGTGGAAGGCCTCACAGGGCCAAAGCAGGGCAGGCTGTCGGAATTAAAAAAAAATGGTGGCCCCGGCACGTCAGGTCAGCAATGTAACGGCTGCATACAGGAGCACGCATGACATGTACAAGCAGCACGTCCGCACGTGCTCAACGAGGGCCAAGGACCCGGCTCCGCTGCCTATGCTAACAAGCTCAGCACAACCAGCAGCAGCCGCAGCTGCAGCAGCCGGCTAGCCGGCCAGCTGACCGCAGGAAGCAAGTGCAGCACCTGCAGCAGCAGGCACAACCCGCCACCCTCGGTGGTGCTGCCGGGCACCAGGCGAGAGCCACCAGCACATCCGGTACCACGGACACCAGGAACCCATGTGAGCCTCATCAGTGATGCCGGGCACCTGGCACAGCAGCTCCTAGTCCCGTTCTAGCATGTGGAAGTCCAAGTGGCCGCCCTCGCTGCTGTGCCTACCTCAATCCTGATGCCTGATGGCGCTGTTGCTGCCGCCGACACCGCGTGAACAGGTCTCGCTTTGCACCGGCGGGGTCTGCTCCCCCCCCGGTGTCCCCTCGGTCCAAGAGGTGTGGGTCCCCAGCGTCGTCAGCGAGGCTGCGCAGGGCCAGCAGGGGGGCTGACAGCTCGGCCCCTGGCACGTGAGCGTGCGACCGCCGCGCATTGTCTGCGGCTGTTGCAGCTGCTGCTGTTGCCAGTGCCACACTATATTGCTGCTGTCCGAAGGGTGTTCTTCGTGCAGTGTCTTTGCTAGGGTGGGGCTTGTGTGTGTGTGACACACTTGCACTAGAAAAAGGCTGGCGCACCACATGTGCTGCTACTTAACCCAGTTGACGATGCTTCTCAGGCAATGATCAGACATGCCGCTTGGGTGCAACAAACGTTTGAAAACACAATTTAACACGGGAGCAAATGCTCATTTGCTGTACGCATCAGGCCCCGCCAACAGGAGATGCTGTCGCCGCCGATCCTCCGCCAGAGGAGCGCGCGTGGCTCCGTGGTGTGCCGCAGCCCACGCTCGAGCAAAGGTACACACACTTGCAGTGATGGGTCATGGCACATCACCCATTGTATGTTCACCAAGTATGGTAAATGTGCTTGCGACAATGGCGTATTTGCCGTTCAAACACATTCATTTGAATACGTCAGTAGCATGCCGTATTTACGTACATTACGCGGCATGCGAAGCTCGTCCGCGGTGACCTATCCCTACGCACCTGGCAACCCACCATCCCATCGAGCCAGGCGCACCCTGCGCAACACCAGCGCAGCATCACACCCCTCACCTCCACCCACACCATCCTAACACTGTCTCGCCACCTTGGTGCGGCAAAGCCGCACCGCACACCCGCCTGCCACCAACCACCCGCACCTGTCCCATGCAGTCTTTCACCGCACCCGGCACCCCCCTCCCCCTGACTGCTACCCCCC